>CM021743.1:1303050-1404461 GCA_011075105.1 Heteronetta atricapilla | reverse complement strand
CTTAAATATATATATATAGAGAATTATCACCTCTGGCTTCATAAATGTAATTCAGCTGACTATTCCTGTGGGCAATTGTGGGCAATAAGACACACCTGTGTCTTATTTTTATCCTCAGTTTTTAAGATCATGTGTCAAAGGCTTCAGTGAAATCCATAACTTCTATCTGTTGAACAAGTAACTGTGATACAGCCCTCCTAGTTTTCTCCTTTATGAAGTCTGATTTCATCTTCAAGATGATTAGCGTAGCCAGAATCTCAGTGTAGACACGGTACAACAGCCATTGTAGTATAACTGATTTATTTTCTTGTAGTTCAAACAGTTAACTTCTTGGTGTGCTCTCTCAGTACTGATTTATTTCCCAGAAATTTCTTCAGGTATCCAAATAGCCAAAGTGTTTTTCATTAATTTTGGTGTTTTTTCTTGCATTGTTGGATCTACTAATTTTAGCTTGGTTGTTTCCATCTTGGAATTGTGGTTTGAATTCATTACAGCTATCTAGTAATTTAATAGAAACCAGAACTGTCATCATAAAGAACATCATAACATACTGGGCTGAATGAAAGGCTGATTTATGGCCTCTTCCTCTGTAAAGAAGCACTTCTTGGGTCTTACCAGATGTACATTTGACAAAGGGTGACTACGATGGAAAAGCAGCTGTATACCATTCTCTTCCAAAACAACAGACTGGAAAAGTGTTAAACAGCAGAGAGATGGTGTTGGCTGTGAGTATTGAGAGAAGTTCCTTCATCAAAGCTCTTGTTAAAAGAAAGGCTGCAGATCCATCTCTGGATGGAACAGCTTGTCAGTCTTTTTTGGACATCAGTGTGTCTTTCTTACTAGATATTAGCTAGAAACAGGACAAAGTACTTGAATTTTGTTGTTGTTGTTGTTTGTTTGTTGGTTGTTTGGTTGGTTTCTTTTCTTTTTCTTTTTTCTATTTTTCCTTAATCTAGATATATAACCTAGTCAATGTGTTACCATAAGATGATTAAGTGCATTTTGTGTTTCATTTCTAGTCCTATGCTTATCATTTGTGTAAGTGTGTTATTCAGGCTGTGTTTAAATTATTTCAAAATTATATTTATTCAGTGTAGTTGGGTCAGCTATGTTTAGAAAAATTAAGTGGCTATTGTAAACTAACATTTCTTATATAAAATTTATTTATTATATTGATTCAAAGTAATTTGATTTGCCACTTCACAGAAGTGTTTTGCATAATGTAAATAGATCACAATATTTACACTATAATAATAATTGAAGCCTTGAAGTTACCAACTTCGCTTGAAGCAAAGAGAAGCTGTAAGTGTACAGGCTATATACCTGAAGTACGTGGTGACATAAGTCACGTAAATAAAACTCTACCTCTGATGTTACAATCACACTATCATTTTCATGAGCTTTAATAAAGCAATTTCCCTCTGGAAAAAATAACCCGGGGGGGGGGGGAAACTATGTTTTTTTCTGGACACAAAGACTTTTCTAAGAATATACTGCCTGTATTTTTAAAACAATGAGTAATTCTTTACTCAGTGTTCTGTTACGTAAGGTATTCAAAGTCAGCATGCCTAAGAGTTGCTTTGTTTTGCAGTTAACATAGTGCCAAGTCATGACCAACAGAAATTGTCAGACTAATTACCTTTTTCTATCAGAAATTTGGGTACCATGTAGAGAACGTGGAACTTAAATATGATAATGAGATTAAACAATATTAATAGATTTGAATCACAATGGAAATGTTCTCTAGAAGAATGAATGTGGGGCTTAGGCAGCTAAGAAGATTTAAGCAAATATAGGTATCTTGGCAATTCATTGCCCTCCTGAGCCACTGTTTTTATATCCAAATTAGCACACAGTTGCTAAAGGAGATGGCAAGAACAAAACAAATAAAAGCCTAACCTGCCCCTAAGCTGCACTTAACATGGGTAACTTTCTTTCCCTTCATGTTGTGTCAGCTGCTAATTGAGTTTTTCCCTACACCTCTTTGACCAAAGAAGAGTTAGACCAAGTTTAACCAAAAAACTTGTCCTTAGATCTTTCATTTTCAGAGGGCTCCACTGCATTATCAGAGTTTAAGACAAACAAGAGTATGCAATTACCTGTTTTGTAAGTGATCACAACTACATCTTACACCTATGGAGCTAGGCAGGTTGGAGATAGATTGTTTCTGGTGATTGTATAGTCTAGGACATGCATCCCTCTTCTTCAAGTGCCTATTATTAAATTGACTGGCTTGGTATGGTCTGTCCTAACACAAGGACTAACACTCTGCTTCATTGTGCCTGCAATGCCATCCATTACAGTAGCATGCTTTGAAATGGCATAGACTGAGCTCAGGTACTGCTGTGCCAGCTTAGCTTTTTTCTCATGACATCATGACAGCTTCCTAGCTTTCTTTACCAATGAATAAATGGAAGAGTCTGGTTTTTTTTGTTTGTTTGTTTGTTTGTTTTCTTTTCTTACTGCCACATCCATAAGGATGTCATTTGAAAAAAAAAAAAATAGAGGAAGGAGTGTGTTAATGTCAGCCAATGAGAATCCATGGATGTATACATGTGGGCCTTTACAGGCCAACTTATGATAGCTTTTGGTACATTGCAAATGCACAAGGTCACTCTCCTCAGTTTTCAGACTGTGGTGTAAAGATGCATTAACAGAGCTGCAAGCCTGAGATAATATATCCTGCTCCAAAGCAACACTCATTAGCTTAGCCTTGGCTAATGGTTTTATTTCCACTCTGATTTAGGGCTGACATCCCTCCATCCTTTTCAGTTCTTGGCAATATTTGTTCATTTCTATCTGAAAAAAATCATGTAAATGTACATCTGGTGAGGAGGAAGAACTATTGCAAAGGTAACTTAAAAGAATTGTTGTTTATTACATACAGCTATGCCTTACAGCAAAAACAGGAGAGATGCTTCTAGTCTATGTATAGCAGGGAGATAACACTTTAAAAGCTTCAAGAAAAAAAAAAATGAATTTTAAGATCTCTGTGTGCCACATAGGGATCTTAAATCATTAACTCACTTAATGAACTCAACATGACATTAAAACACTGTAGCAACATAAAGCTCTTAAAATTTCAGTTTAAAATCTTACATCTTCACTGCTCTGTATCACTTGAGTTAGTTCTGCCACTGTCCAGATCTCAGTGGAAGTATTCTTCTTCCTTTCTCCTCCAAGGAGAGTTTTTCTTTTGTTTGAAGTACATGTAAAACTGCATGAGGACTGATTCTTGGGCCAGGGACAGAAGGTATTTCTTACACAGAAGTTTATTGAATGACATGGAGCAAAAGTAGGCAGGGATTATAGAAGCTCAGCCTTTCTCCTCAGTTTACATTCTTGTGTTATCAATGACTAACTGCAAACAAAACAACCAGCAATGCAGAGTGCTCATCCAGCCTCTGCATGTGTTGTTGAAACCGGGGGTATGATAGGAGTAAAATCTGAGGCAGTTCCAGTTTTAGCCTGCAGCACTTTGCAGAAGCAGTCAGAAGGTGATTTATTTCCGTGAACTGTAGTGATATTCAACATGACATCTGAATAAAGGTCAAGTCAACTGCATGAGGGTTTCTTTCTGCAGCTGCACTCCTTTGAATGCCACATTTAATTAATACAAAAACAGTGCCTGTACAATCCATTTGTTGAAAGCACATTATTCCCTTTGCTTTTGTAGCACATCTACAAACCTGCCATCCACCAGTAACCCTGAATTAAATACGCTTTTGGTTGGTAAAAAAAAAAAAGAATCCATTAATATAATTTATATTTAATTTATGTTATTATTTCAGATTGCAGGCAACTAAGAGCATTGCTTCACAAAAACAAGCAAAAAAAAAAAAGATATATATTGAAGTAAAAGAAATGTACTAAACTACAATCTATAAGCAATGTCTGGCTAGTTGATCTGGGGAATTGATTTCCCAAAGCAGATCAGTACTGAAGAGAGTTTGACAAGGTTTAATTGAATGGCTGTGAGTTAGCCAATTCCTATTAAAAAAAAAAAAAAAATCATAACTCATTATAAAAATTGTACTAAATGTTGTGTGTTAGGAGATGTTACCTGGTTGTGTTGACAAATCTTGAGATGACTGGATTGTGTGTACACTAAGTGGTAAAAATATTACTGTAATGTAAGAGGTGTCTGTCAAACCCTGCTACCTTTTCTTTATTTATTGTGACTGATCTTATTGTGACTATATATATATATATATTTGTGGTAGGACACATCTTAAAGATTTTTTTCCCAATATTTCAAAAACATATGTTCTTCAAAAATAGTGTGTTTTTTTTTTTCAACAGTGGAAATGTTCTAATTCCTTTGGGGAGAAACCATGCAGTCACCCTGCCACAAAGACACTGCATGCCTTACATGAAGATCAAAATAGAGCAAGGTTAATGAGCAGAATAGCCCGTACAACCTAGAAATAACATATTGAACAGTAGTCATACCAAAATATTACTCACGTAGTATAAGAACAGGGCATCCATACAGCCCTATGCAAATTATTATATTTCTTTATAAATATTATTTTTAAAGGGTGCTAGGGAATATATTGCATGTGTGTATGTTAAATTTAAAAAACAGTAATTCTGGGCTACCAAGACCTACATTTTTCTGTAAATTCAATTTGCAACTCATTCATTGGGTACTAGCTGCTTTCTCAGAATCTTGCATATGGAGAAAGATAGACACCAGGTATTTTTTTCTTTATCTAACTTAGGAAAAAGGTTAGGAGGCTGGTAGGATTGTGCCTAAAGTTAATATATATATATATATATATACACAAATGTCTACATATATGCATATATTCTTATTCTTTAGATACTAGGTTTAATAATCACTCTGTAATGATGTGAGACACTAAAACTTAGAAGTGTGTGTGTATATATAGAGAGATTTTTTTTTCCATATATCTCCATTGCTCTTTTTAGAGGTGTGAGAGACTGAAATTTAGTTTTCTTCCCCATCCAAAAAACTTAAGTCTTCTCCCTGAACTTAATGCATCTTACAGAAAGCCTTGCTTAACTACTCTTGCTTTTATCCTCAAAATGAACTTTCTGTTAATTTAATGTCACAAAGTTAACACTTTGGGGCTGGCCTGAGTAACAGTAAAGGTCACACAGCCTAAAGCAGCATGATTATTTTGGGGTAATGTTTTCTGGCCTTTTTTTGACTACTTGTTTGACTATTCAAAGGTTTCTGCAGGTAACTTTAAAGGAAAGTCTTTTGTAACAGAATATTTTAGTTTACTTTCTGCTGGATGGAATTCTAGGGTTTTATGCTTCAAAAAGGTATAGTAATTTGGGACAGGAAAAGTTTCTTTACATAAGTTTCAATTAGTACATGAGGGTTTACTAAGGTACATGATAATATATCTGGAGGAGAAGATCCAAAAGCCAATTCCATATAATTATCATTAGAAGAAGGTTTCTGTGGGGGGGGAGGATTCTTCAACTTGTATATCTTCTTCCTTTTCATATGCCTGTGTTGAGGCATATACAATCATTCGCAACATAAAAATACATCTAGATTTGGTCTCCACATATTATTGGGGAGGGGCTTGGGGAGGAGGAAAAAAGTCATTTTTTCTTCATTTTAAATGTTTTCTGAAATTTTCCTACTATTCAAATTTGTATATTTTGTATGTGTATACATATTACTATAAAAATATAATATTGTAATTCATACACAAAAACAAATTAAGTACAATACAAAATTTGCAAAGGTGCATAATATTGCTGTATAATTTGCATAATACACAATATTGGTATATACTGAATACACTGAAATTTACTTAGAAACAAATCTGAAATGACTAAACGTTTCTTGTCAACAAAGTTTTTTTCATTCTTGTCACTCATTTCTAAATGAATGACAAAATGTTAGATTCTCCCCAAAACATTAGACTATCAGCATGCAAGTGAATCATGCAGGAATATTCTAATTCTGTTAACAAATTCAGATTTTCTGATTATTTTAAGTACTGTTATTTTTAATATTGTCAGAACCAGTCCTGTGAGCCTTGCAAAATCTATAGCTGTTAAACGGGCAGTGTTTCAGGCTTCTAAATCAGCCCTGAACATGATCATAAGTACAATTCTAGATTTTTTTAATTTGAAAATATAGTGTCAAAAATTGGAAATTCATCTTCATTTTCCCCACACTGAAAATTTGACATTGATTTTTTTCCATAAAAAATCTCAAGAATTTCCTGAGTCAAATTCACCAGAATTGAATTTCTCTCTAGTGTTTTATCTGGCATTTGTCACTGCTCCTGAAATCTTTCCTTGTACATTCCACTACCTTTGACCATGTTACTTTTTGGGCTGAGCCCAAGAATTATGGTGGTGTTCTTCTACAAAATCACAAGCCTAAGTCTGTAGGCAAATGGATGGAAGTTTCAGGAGGATGAAACGCTGGTAGACTGCCATACAGCCCACCCACCTTTATGACAAATGCACGATGTTTAGTGCTTTCTATGTTGTATTTGACTTTAAGCAAGAAAAATAGCATCTGTGGATTTTATAAAAGTCTGTTCTAGAAAAGCTACTTTATCAACCTTATTTTTACTGCCTAGTTCATATATCAGAACCATAATTATATTCAATTTATACTTTGGAAATTTTGCCAGTTTTAATGATAATCAAATGTTTCATGTATTTTTCATTTTTCATGAAGCTTTTCTACATATATAGAAGCAATTTTACTGGGTTTCTGTAGTAGATTTCTGGTGCTAGCTATATCTGTTAAAGTATATTTTGCAAGACAGCATAATAGGAAACTTGGTTTATGGGCATAGAGGAAATCTGATGAAATTTTTATCTTCTACGTTCTTCTAATAGAAGCTACTAAAGAAAGAAAATGCTTGAATGCTCTTGCAGATATGTTTTTCATTTATAGCATCTTCAAGAGAGTTAAATGCATATATGTAACTTTGGTGACACTTTAACAAACAATGTATATTATTAGAGAAATATTGATAAGAATCTGAGCTACCTAATACCTTGTTTCTTGGTGAAATTGTATAACTGTCACTAATTGGTACCCCTGGAGATTTCTATTTTAAATACCCTACCTTCGCTTCCTTCTTAATGTTTCAGTAGTAAAAAAAAATGTGGTTGAAAATTGAAGCTGAAATTTCAAAATTCCAGTTCTAGTTAAATCACTTTCTTTATGTTTATTTCTAGTTCAAGATTGATTTTCTTCCATTTTAGTGTTTATAGAGTTGGCCTTGTAGAAATATATGCTCTCAGGTGGTTCAGAGAGATTCATTTGAAAATTTTTCAACTTTTATCCTATAGATTTTTTTACACTTTACTGTAGAAGAGTTGTGGGTTTTTTTGGTGGTTTTTTTTTTTTTTTTTGGTTTGGTTTTTGTGTATGGAAGGGTTCAATTTTTAAAATGAAGTCACTTACTCAAGACATTGATCTGAATGATTGTTTTGCAGTCTCAAGGACAAAAAAGAAATCTGTACCTGAAGCTTACAGAAGAGAGGGCAACTACGTTTACAAACTTTATTCAAATGAAAAAAACTTACCAGCTATAATTCATCTTAACTAATATTTAGCTCCATCATTGTAATGTATTCTTGTAGACTAAAATAAAACAGTATCTATACGCAGAAGAAGGTAACAATTTTTGGCTTTGGATTAAAAGTTACAGTCTCATTCACAGGTCAGGAAATCACTTGAAAACATGACTAACCTATGTGTTTAAGTCCCATTAAATTAATGTATCCACTTAAAGAGAGTCACAAGCTCCGTTCCTGATTTACATACTTGTTTACTATTTATGGTATACTATATTTTCTATACTGGAATGGAAATTTTATGTTCAAGATCAAGACCTTAAGTAACTTATTCCTTCCACTTTATATTAGAAATTGCATTGTAGTGAATTATCTCGGTCAAAGGTGAGATGGAAGAAGATGCATTTCTATAGATTACAGTGTATTTTACATTTTTCTTTTTTGGTTGGCTAAGGTGCTTTAGCCCACTTTATTCAAGGAAGAGAAGAAAAAAAAAGCAGAATAGGGATTTTTTTTTTTTTTTTTTTTTTTTGTAATACTTCACAAGATGTTGGTGTAAGCTTCAGGCCTCAGGACAGAAATAGGGGTCATTTTCCTTTTTCTCCCTATCTTCCCCCTCATTTTGCCTATTTAGCTTGCTGGATTTGGGTTCAGAATGCTAGATTCCATGCAGTAGTTTGCACAAGTTCCTATTTCATGATTTCTATTCCAGTGTCAAGTCAAAGATAGTTCACCCTCTTTAATTTTATTTAAGCACTTATTCTAGAATGTCTTAGGTATGGAATCTTGTATGTACGTAATAGATGCCAAAAGAATACATATGTTTTCAACCATTACTCCAGAGTTCTACAATACTTAACAACTAATTTACCAATGTGTTACTAATGATAATGATCAAGAAATCACATATGTTGGGGGGTAAAAGTAAATGACTAGAAGCTGAATTACAAGGCATTAGAAAAGTGTTTAAAGCTCCTTGTCCAGATCTCACACTTTTTTTCTGTTTTTTTTTTTTTTTTTTTCTTTATTTCTTGGCTTGCCTTTTTTTTTTTTTTTCTTAGATTTTTAGGCTTTGAGAAGCTCAAGAGCCAAAAGAAAATCACAACTGAATTTGCAGAATTTGTCTGGATTTTCTGATCTGAAACGAAATAAAGTAATCCAAAATTATAAGTCAACCTATTTTTACTGTCTTCTAACTGCATACTTTACAGCCTGACTCGTGTCTTAGGTGTATAACACAAACTGAGTCAATGTATGTGAATGTGGTTTCATAAACAGTTACTACAATGCTGGCAATAATTTTCATCTTATACAGGCAATGGAAATACAGTGTTAGTTACATTCTTAGGGGCATTGTTTCACATATAGATGTTTTAAAATATTAGGCATTTGTGCTTTATTAGTTGATATAGCTTTGTCTCAGTATAGTTGTCTGTACAGCTGTAGGTAGGTGCCATTTGAAAATCATTAATTCTTTTTTCTTCCAGTGAAACTTGCAGCATCTTATACAAAACTATCTACCTTCTATGTGTTACCTTGAGTAGTCAGTGCAATCCCCAGAGATCAGAGGTTCCTGAACAATAAAGCAATCCTTACTGATGAAGTAGGAAATCCCTATTACATGTAAAGAGTGTTTTGCACTTTCACCTAATATTGCTAGAGCTACTGAGATTAGTCAGGAATAGGTTGTTACTGGTTTTCTAAGTAAAGTTCAGTCTCAAAGAGGTGGGAAACTATACTATGGATAACACTAAGTTTATCTCTAACAAATTAAATTATATATCTAAGCATGTCATGTTGACTTTCATTGCTACAGGGATATTTATTTCTGTGTTTTTACTTCTTAAGAATGTTCGTTCACAGGATCTATAAATGCTGAAACCTAATCTGTAGTGTTAACTTTGTAGCAGACCAGCGACTCCTGTTCTCCATTCTTGGTTTAGCTTACCATATTTTCTTTTAGTTAATGGCAGCCTTACTTATCAAACAACTATTTCTATGGAATTTACAAATGTTTTGTTTTGTAAAGTTTTTCAGTTGGAAATGTCAGTCCTGCCAAGTGTTTTATCCATGGCATTTGTGCCATTCTGCCATAAAGTGAGCCATCATTATCTGCCTGTATTTGAAGATTAACATACAGGGGAAAAAGAATAGAATATGAGAAAGTACAAAGGGTCAATACTACATGTTTTCAATTCATCAGTATGAATTTACCTCCTACTATTGAATTGTTTGGCATAACAGCAGGGTTTAATCACCAAGGTGCTGGTTTACTAGATGTTACTGGTTTCAGAGATGTGGTCATCGTTGGAGGATTCCTAATGTACATATGTCTGCCTGCATGTATGATTGTGCGAGTTGTAATTTCCTTGTATTTTGCAGTTGCTAATATATTAGCATAAGAGGAATTCCTCAAGATAGCCATCATTTTGGAATGTCTAGGTAGCAGGAAGAATATATAATGGTAACATTTCTACGCTTTCCTCTGTATTCCCTTTGAGGCCATCAAAATGCCATGGCCACTTTCTAGGCTCCAGAGTCAGCTTTTTCATTGGTTGACCTGGACCTACAAGTGAATATCATTTCTATCATATATTTTGTCATCCACCTTTTAAGAAAAACCACCCTCTTGCATAGTTGCTGAGCTCTGTTCATTTCTCATTCACTTCCACATTCACCTTTTTTATTTTCATAGCCCTTGCTGCTGCTTTTTCTTCATCTTCACATCCTCCCTTTTTTCCTTGCCCCTGGAAATTTTTCCATTATTTGAATTCTCCTGTTCACCATAAAGAGTTTAGTTCTATGGTTGAACAATCCTTCAGCACTGAGAGCTTTCTAACCTTCTACCACCTTCTTTTGAAATCACTTTTACACTTACTTTTCCCACAGAATAATTTTAGCAGTTGTTTTCATATCATCATATCTTCCTTGGTCACAGTGACCAATTGGAAAAAATACATTTACATCACAAAGTTATGTTACCTTGAGTAGCAGGGCAAGGCAGTAATGGCACCTCTGAAGCCAGAATATACCTGTGATAATTGTTGGCTTAGAGGTCCCTGTATCTTTTGATTAGTTGTCCTATTAATACCCTAGAGTGCTTTAATTTTAAATGAAAGATAATAGCTGCCTTATCTCTAAGGAAACTGGTCTTGATTTTATTAACTTACAGGACAGAAGAATAATTGGCACATATCATTGTCCAGAAATGTATTCAACAAAGGTATCTTTCATTGTTTTCTGTTTTTATCCTCAGACACTTAAGATTCAGGTCCTGACCACTTATGGTCATTAAAGATCCCATGGCACTTTTTTTTTTTTTTATAGAGTGGTCATCTCAGCCCCAAGCATCCGGCCAATTATCAATTTATGTAACTGTTCTGCTTACCTAACATTCCCCACCACTACTCACCCACCCCATAGTTTTAATTGGCTACAGCATTCTCCATTTCCTTGACTAAAATATAGTGTTTTGTTCTGCACTGTCAGACCCAGCACTTCACCTCAGAGGTGATTGCACTTCAATGGGAAGTGGTTCTACTTTCTAATACTTGTAAAGCGCTTTGGGATCCTTTTGAATGGGTGGTGCTGTGTACAATAAATGTAAATTGTTAACATTCTATCTCAGACTTCCCTTAGTTGTGAAGTATGTTTTATTAGAGTTGGGCGAACGTGCTTGGTGAAAATAACACTTCCAGCTCTCTCTTATCTACTGAGGAACCTTTTGTCAGAGGTTGAAAAGTCAGGTTAATTTTGTTCTATTGTTAATGTTTCATTTATTTTCACATTTACTCATTTACTTGTACTTCTAGATTGGAATTGGATTGGAATTCTTCAAAATACTATGAAAAATGCAGTTCTTGTAACTGTCAATCCACTGTTCTGGGTGCAGGAAGTTCAGATTAGTGCTGGAGAAGCACCTGAACTTTGTGGTGCTTACCTGTATATTCTAACACTTGAAGGTTCGCCCATCACTAATTTTTACTTTACTTTGAATTATTTCTTATGAGAAATTCTTGGAATATTGAGAAATGCTTTGTTCCAAATCCTATATCAGTGTGGTATGTGCAGAAGAAGACACTTTGCCCTAGAAGATAGTTTAGAATATTGTTGGATGTTCTTTCTGCCCACCATCACTAATATTGCTAACTACTGCCAAAGATTGCCAGATATCTGCAGCAATTTTCTGTGTTAGCAACATACATTCAGTAAATTTCTTACTTCATTGATTTTAATGTAAAATCCAATGTCAAATGAATCAAAGCAAAAAGTTAACTGAGGGAAGGATACCAGCTGTACACTGTCTATTTTAAACTCTGGTAGACTAAAATAACTTTTGTTATATTTGTGTTCCATAGAAAAGTGTATGTGTGAAAAGAGCTCTCAAATTTCTAATATCATTGCAGATCAAAAGGAAAAAAAATTAGAGTGTATTCAGCCTAAGAATATTTAAGAGGTGAACAAATTTGTTGGCACCAAAATCTTTCCAAAGGTAGTGTCTTAGAATGCACAACACATAGGTGAAAATAACCCAAGCTCTAGGCTTTGGGGTAAAACCCTTTTATTAGTAGATGCTATGTCAAATTTCCCCTTATGTCATTGGGACTAAAATTTCTCTTATCTTGGTAAGAATATGGGAAAATATGAACAATGTAGTTTCCAAAATGTCTTTGCATCCCTCTTGGAATATAATTTACCTGTTTGTTTTTAAAAATTCTTGAGAGCCTACAATTGCTTTTATTTTCAGTTTTATGACAGTCAATTTTGTCTCCAGAAATCTCTTCAGAAATTTCTAAATAACTGTACTCATTATAAGGAAATAATTGCAGACCCTCTTGTGAAGTTTCATATATCTATTTGATAAATTTTCCATATGTTTGCTTTTTTTCGTATTATAATAGCAGAATAAACATTTTGCCTTAATTCTGCTTCATGCAAATGAGAACTGATTTGATGATCTTCCTGGCTAGAACACAGTATTTCCTTGCTGTGTTCATTATCATGCTACAAAGTACTTAAAAGAATTCGTCGGGAGTTTCAGCCCAACTTTCCTATTTTTCCTGGTGCTTCTCAAAAGCAAATGTTGATTTCTCTAGCTAGAAAATTCAGCTAGAAAATTTAACTAGAAAATTCAGAGATCTCATATAGTTGTGATTGAAAGCAAGCAAAGTAAGTGATGTTGGCTCTTTCACACTGAGTCATTACATTTAACCTAAAAGTAAAATATAATGAAACTAGAGGGGTGCAAACTCTCATAAATTGAGAAAAATAGAGGGGAAATCTGGCATCTCAATGATGCTGATTTTCATGCATCACTTGAACAGATGTAATCACTCAAATGGCAGTAGGTACAAAGTACTTTTCTGAGTACCTATATTCCTGTTTCATAACACGACACAATGGATGCTATTAAGAAGTGACATAGCTTTTTTCCTTTTTTCTTTCTCTTTTTTTTTTTCTTTTTTTTTTTTTTTTAACTAATGGCAAATACTGCGCTATATCAGGTAGCACACTGAAGTGCCTGGTGGTGGCTGCTGGCTTTTAAATATTACAAAAGAATTAATTCTCTGTTACTGTTTAGAAATCCACAAAAGTCACAATTTGTGCACTTTCAGTAATAATCATAGTATACAATATGTACATGATAAATGGATAAAATGGATGAGTTATTCCTAAAGGAGCTCTGGAATAGTTCCACTTCTTTTTTGGCCTGGAGTATACCTGCACTGTCATCATTCAAGTCAGTGTAGTTATTTAACTGCTCACTAGCTATTATTGCATTTGAAAGTATTTTTATTGAATTATGCTCTGTAATCTCACAATTCAAAATATATGCTTGTAGGAGAGGCTGAGGAGAATTAGAACTCTTTAAATGACCTTATGTTAGTTTTCTATATAATAATTATTTTGAAGTTCTCCTACTATATTTCAGATCTATTTCAGATCGACCAAGAGTGGAATTGGTTCATACTTGAAATCCTCTTAACTTTCTAAGATTTTATATTCAAAATTGAATTTATATTTGCTCTCTGAACTGTCTTAAAAATAAATATATAATAGTCAAAACTGTCCACTGAAACAAGCGTTCAAACATTTGATGTGATTACACTCTGAACTACATGTAGAAGTTTTTCCTTGCTCTAAATTGCAACCATCTGCTATTCCAGTGTTCAGGTCTCCACAATATTTACACTGTAGTTACATTAGCACTGGGAAGTGGAGATTCCACATTGTTATGGTTATACTATGCCAGAATCTTTCCCCAAGTAAACAACAGTCCTGTCTGAATATGGGGAGTGAAAAGGTGCATCCTCCTGTGCAATGTTCCTGGTCCCTTTTTATAGAGACAGAGACACCTTGCGAATACCTGAAGGTCTTGTCAGGGCAGAAGGTTTCATTTGAAAGAAACAAAACAAACAAAAAGCAAAGGCTTTTCCACCTGTTTTCACTCCATAAACCCTACAAAATAGAATAATAGCCCCAGATATCCTACCCAATTGCAGAATCCCACTTTCAGGAGCTGAGCATATACAACATATGCAGGTATTGCTTCTGCTGACTAAATATGGGGTCTAGAGAGATAACATTTATTCCATTATATGATATCAGCCATATTGCTCCTGGGGTTCACAGATAAATGGCAAAAAATATAGTCACAGCTATGCTTAAAGTCTTTCAGACAGGCTGGCATCCAAAGAATTAGTAGTCAGCATGGCTTCAGTTTGCAACTGAATGGGCTTCTTTTCTTACCTTGTTAAATCTGCCTTCATATTTCTTACAGATGGATCCACATGAAAATATTTTGTTGAGCACACTTGAAATTAAAAATGAGATGGCTGCCTCTGAGGCTGTGATGGGACTTGGGGACCCTAGGAGCACAATGCTGGCCTATGACACTTCAAGCATCCAGTACCGGAAAGCTGGCTTACCCAGACACAGCTTCGGTCGCAATGCCCTGGAGCGGCATGTGGCACAGAAGAAAAGTAGGCTACGGAGACGGGCATCTCAACTGAAAATTACCATCCCTGACTTGACTGATGTAAATGCCATAGATAGATGGTCACGCATATTCTTCCCTGTTGTTTTTTCCTTCTTCAATATTGTCTATTGGCTTTACTATGTGAACTAAGAAACAAAGCCACACAGGAAGCAAGAACTGGATTTCTCTTCAAATCAGTTGTACAGCCAAAAGTGGGACTTAGAAAAATTCTATTCAGGACAAAAAGTTATTTTAAAACACCTTAGTTGCTGGCCCACTCTCTGGTCTGCCTTGATAAAATTTTGGTTGTTCCCACTAAATCATAAAGATGTAAATTTTCAGTATGGACACAACCCCTTATCAAACTATAAGTGCATTCAAACGCAAATGCAAATTAGATTCTGATAATCATCTCTGTCTCACTATCCCCCACAATCTTCTTTTAGTGCTCATGTAAGTTTAGTGACACAAATTACAGGTGTAACAAGTTTTAGTTTCAACAGCAGTATATACCATTCTTTGTGAAACTGTGTACACAAGACATGTATCTACACTTAGGAGAGTGTACTGTTATCATGCTCATGAAACACACAGTTTACCTTTTAAAGGTGTAAACTTGAAAACAAGTAGTGCCTATCGTCTTTCCAAGATGATGATGATCAGAGGTTTCCCAACCATATTCAGGTATTTCCTGTTTATTGAAAGAGCTAAACCTTTGACTGATAATATTAGGGTTGGGTGTTTGCACAGATGCTGAAGCATAAAGCACTAATTTTGTTTGGGTTTTAAAGAGATAGCATATGCTTGCAGTCTCAATGACTGCGGTTGTGATCTGTAGAGGTAGAGCAGTGGTATAAAAATGAATCAAGTGATCATGTCCTGAATGGGTAGACATGCTGTTGTTTTTGTGTTGGGGAAGGGGAATCATTTTTCCAATGTGCCAAAAGTTGGTTGGCCAGATAATAATTCTCTAGGTGGCTGAAGGAAACCAATGTTGCCCTAGCATTCTACTGAAAGGTAGAGAACAATTAAAAATCAAGCACCAAGAAAAGACAAGGCTACATATATGTAGGAATCTATGTGTGTATTTATGTCTGTATACATAGACAGGTATATGAATGCTCACAGACATATATACACACACACATACTGCAAATGAATGTTGTCAGTCATAGTATGTATCTTAGTCTGAAATATTCATGTGGGTTTGCGTGATTTCTTAAAAGTTTGCAGTCTCTTTAGTGTTATGCTTGTCACTGTCATTATGGTTAACATGTAACATTCAGTTTGATTAAAGGTATCATACCTCTTTCAATAGTAAATATCTGAGCATATGTACTTAAGTACAAAGATACTAACAGGGTATTTTCTCAGTCTGGAGTAGGTAATACCATTTCACTTTTTGTTTTGTTTTGCTTAATGTACTATTTTAAAAGGAAAGATTTGGTAGCTATCGCTTTAATAGTTTACTTACACTATAGCATTTTAGAGTGGTTTGGGTTGGAAGGGACCTTAAAGATCACCCAGTTCCAACCCCCTGCCATTGGCAGGGACATCTCCCAAAAGACCAGGCTACCCAAAGCCCCATCCAGCCTGGCCTTGAGCACTGCCAGGGATGGGGCATCCACAGCTTCTCTGGGCAGCCTGTGCCAGTGCCTCACCACCCTTTTGCAAGTCTCCTGCTTTAGGGTGTTTTCCATTGGACAAACTAGCAAAATTCAGTTTTTGCTGTAGGAAACTTGTTTAATATATTTTTTATAGAACTTTAATTTTATAGGCAAAATAGAATAGACAAAAATAGAATTTTATAGGTTAAAGTGGAGTTTGCCATTTAGTCCCCTATGGAAACATTTTCTGTAATGAAAAAATTAAACATTTCCAAGAACGGTATAAAAAGTATAAATTCCTGATGGCTTTTAAAAAATCAGATCCCCAGTCTTGTTTAACAGAAAATATTTAGTGAAATAAAAGCCACGTGATTGTATCTATGCTACCTCTCATTTGCGTACATGTTTCTGAAATAAATTCCAATTCCAGTACCTTTCAAATAGCAAACATATTTTTTTTCAGGCAGATACTATTTCCCCATTTAACTTTGGCAATGCTTTAAAGTAGTTCATAGGAACACTTCCCATAATATATATATATATATATATATATATGTTTGTTCTTGCTTTAAGAAAGTAATTTTCTTGCAAATTAGTATGTTTTGTTCTCCCCAACCCCCCCACAGGTCCCCCCCCTACCATTAACAGTCAATGATAGTGATGGGAACAAAACAGTTCTGTGAAATAATAGGTGATTTTCTGACTTTGTTTGGAGCATGTGGCATGCTTATTTCTTTTTCCAATGGGGAGAGAATAGTTTTAAGCCTGAAAAGGGATTTGCTGAGCATAGACACCATCTATTGTTCTCAATGGAGTTGTTTTGTATGTTCACATACTACTTTCAGGTTTGGACTCTGCAGTATGTAGGAGTCAAGCTTTCATCATATGATAAACTTTCCAAGTGAAAAAATGATGCTTTTTAATTCATATACTTACTTTCTGAATGCATTTCATGCACAATGCACTAAGCTGTGTAGACATGTGGAATTTCAAGTGTTAGGAGTGAATCATGTTGGATTTTTTTCCCAAATCAAAGAAAACATCAAAAGTGCCACATTACAATTCAGAATTTATCTTCAAAGTCTGTTATTTAATAATGGTACCCATTATCATAAATAAAAGCCTTCTTATAGTATTCTTCTGTAGAAGTTTTTCTTTAATTTCTTAAATTGCTACCAACTCTTTGTGGTTTTTCATTTGTTTTTTTTTTTTATTTATTTTACAGAAGCATAGATTGAGTACAGGGAGCTGGCAGCCTGCTTGTGGTTGATACACCTCAAATGTGAAACCTTACAGGGAATAGGTTGACTCTCTGCATTGATTTACTGAATGAGCTAATTATGAAAGCCGCAGAGACTGAATCCTAGAACTGCACATTAATTTATCTGAAGTTATAGTATAAGCCATAATACTCTCTGATGTCACTTTTCAGAGCATGAAAGAAAATGTTTGGTTTCTGCTCAGGTACCACTAGGACAGATGTATTACCTGGGAGGAAGGAGCTCTTTTGCTTTTATTATGTCCTTCTGGCTATTAATGTGATATACAAAATCAGTGAAAGGGAAGGCTTCTTCCAGAAAAGAAGTGGTTATCGTTTTTGTACTAATGCTGAACACTGTGATACAAAAACATGCGGGTAAGGAAGACTGTTGAGGCACTGTCAAGGGAAAAGTAGAACTCAAGGTGAGCACTCACTCAAGTATCTCCTCAGAAGAGGAGATACTTGAGTGAAAGTGAGGAATTATGTCAACATATGTGAGGTATGGGCTTTAATGGGTGTGCTATCCTTCAGGTAAACCAGAAGAAATTTGCTTTTGCTCTAGAACTGGCAGAAAATCAACATTCTAGGTCTTACTGATCCTGTTGATTGTTGTTAGTTTCAATAAGCAAAATATAAAAGTTAATAATTTAGATGAACCTTGTAATATAATTATAGTTACACAATTTATTGTTCTACTAGACATGATAGCCAGCAATTAAGGTGTTTTTCATCCTTGTGAAATTCATGAGTAAATTATGACTATAACATGGCACAGTTTTAATGAAATCTTTGAGATCAATCTGTAAATATCTACTGTATATGACTGCTAGTAACTATGATAAACATTTTCAGAACTGAAAATCCGTGCAACATATTTCTGTGTTTGCATAAGGAATGTTATGTTTCTATCCTATTGCAGTTTAATGACTGGGAAGAAAGACTCAAGCAATGACATTGTGAATATTTATTTTCCCATTCCCAGGGGAGGAAAATGGATAAGAGTATGTCACAGAGTTCTTCAGAGAGTTTTTACATTCTAATACAAAGGACGTAAAATCTGTAAGGTACAAAAGCACAATGCATAGAGAAAATGAGAGGTGGTCTCATACCTGGGGAGCAAATCCTACTTATTTCAGACAAAATATGCATTAAAGTTCAAATACTTTTCATTATAATTATTAGTCAGTTACAATACTATAACTAACACAGTACTGAACATAAGACAACAAATGTTAAACATTATCCCACTATATGTGCATATGGACATATGTCTAAATGTCTGTATGGACATATGTGTGTATATACACAAATGATGAGTGTATATATATACACACACATTCATATGTTGGCGTGTTAAAAGAATAAGCTAATAATAGTTTTGTTCCTACCATCAATCAGTGTATGAATATATTTTTGAAAAAAAAAAAAAGATTCATGTATTTAAAAAAAAAAAACACAACATACTATACAGGGTAACTGGGCATTTCTATATCAGCAGATCAATGCATATAATTTGTATGGAGCATTGCACCATTTGACATGATGGTAGTACTATACCTCCTAGCATCTGAAATTAGACTAGTCCTCACATTGCTTGCCTAT
Source organism: Heteronetta atricapilla (assembly GCA_011075105.1). Taxonomy (NCBI): domain Eukaryota; kingdom Metazoa; phylum Chordata; class Aves; order Anseriformes; family Anatidae; genus Heteronetta; species Heteronetta atricapilla. The sequence goes on along the minus strand of CM021743.1, from coordinate 1,385,479 downwards.
TTCTTCTCTCTCTTTTTATAACAACATTTTCCACTAGTAAGTTTTCAAAAACAGGTCTAAGGGAACCAAGAAAAAATGGCAAAAATATTAACTATTTCTAGAAAATAATCTAGAGTGGGATTGCCAGGGTACAATACTATATCAGTAGATATCATAACATTTTGCTATGTGTACATAAAACATAAAATGTGAGCAACCATAACTTAAGCTGAGCGTGTGTAAATATTATCAGATTTCTTAAACATTTTTAACTTCTAATTTGTACTTTACGGTAAGGCAAAAAGCTAATTCTATTTATGGTTTAGATTAATGTGTCCTAAAATTATGTAAATAATTAAATAAGCTGTAAATGAGCAGTCAATAGATACAGTAATTGTTTAGTGACTTTTTTTTTTTTACTAAGTACAATAATTGCAGTGCTCTAGCAGAGTAATTTAAACACCCTTTTGCATAAACGGATTTGGATTCCAGATATAAAAACGTATTGAAAATACTGTTGTGTAAAATAGTCATTGCGACTCTATTACTGCTAGCACAATCTTTTTTTTTTTTTTTTTTTTTTTTGTATGGTTAAAATGTTCAAGCAGCAGAAGACAGTAGTTGGGCACTTGGTACTCAGATAGCATAAACAAATAGGGCCTGATTTTCACATACAATAAGGTACCTTTATGTTGCTCCTGTAGTGGCGATACGAAGGATTCCAGGGTAGGTGAGAATTCAGCTGTTAGTGATTTTGTTACAGAAAGCCTGCATACTGCGTCTGTTTCTGAAATCTGTATCTCTTATGGTATCTAATTGTAGACTTATAGTTTTTCTTTAGAGAAAAAAAAAAAGTTTGACTGTCATTAGATAGCATAGTCCCCCAAAGCCAAAGAATCTTAACTCCAGAAATTGTTTAAAATGGAAATCTAATAAGTTACTGCTTAACACCAAAGGTAAAGCTTCATAAAATGCACTAGGAACTTTGTCTAAATTTTTAAGAAGCAAATTGAATGTTGATCAAAAATACTGCCCTATTTTACTTTTTAAAAATAGTAATAATTTAAATATCCATTAATAATAAATTGAAATAGTACATCTGTACAAGAATATGCAACAGAAACATTTCATAAGTATAAAATTATTTTCTTTGTAAGTGCTTTGACAAAAAAAAAAAAGCTTAAATGATGAAAAATCTCACATATACTTTCATACTAAGGGTTGTATTTTTTTAATGTTTTTTCAGACATAAGATCATCTATTCCAATTTGATAATGTTTTGTATGTTTTCACTGTTAATGTCATTTGACAGATATTCACCAGGCTGTATTGTTCATGGTCTGTCCTGTTACTTTCAGTTGAAGACAAAAAGAACATTTGAAACATGATTAATTCTAACAAGTAACTATGATTTGACTTCTATCACGTTTTTATTTGCATGGGTGTTTAAATAGTTCTGTTAGTACTGTCTTTGCACAGTTCTGATTTGTCTTTTTTACTTAGTACGATTTAATTCATAATGTAGTAATCATCAGCCTTACTAATGACCTTGTAGCCTTTCTTATATGCACATAATGCACATTTTCCAATGGCTAGAAAATGCAAAATACTAGTGGATATCATTGCATCAGATCTTCATGTCTTTCTCAAAAGGACTGCTAACCTCTGGGATATATGAGGTAGTAAAATGATGATTGTAAATGAGTAGCACATAAGAGATATTTTCTTGAATTTAAAACTATTGCAGCCAGTTTCAGCATGTAAATATATAATAATGTTGGCTAGTGTGTAATTCTTGAACTAAAAAAATATAAATAAAGAAAACCTAAAAGATGTATATGTAGTTGTGTTATGTTGGGCAAGTTCTTTTCTCAAAACTGCAGAAGATTTAATGGTCACAGCTCTCATCTGAAGTGAATGCCTAAGAATTTTGGGGTCAAAAAAGGCCTCAAGAAAGCTGGGCATTGAGGCCACTGATGTGTAGTTTTAATGTGTGAAGGGGAACCCATAACTTGGTGTTGATTTGCCTATGCAGCAGTTGGGGAGTTGGTCATTTCAGGAACATCAGCAATGTACAGTGAGATGCTTAGTGCCAGTCAATCAGAAAACGCTGAGGGAAGGGGAACAGCTGAAAATCTCTCCTCAGAAGTTTGGTAAGTCCTTCTCAGAGTCAACTCTTCTGAATCTATTGCTGACTAGTTGCTGGTGCCCTAGTTACAGAAATACAGCAGTGGCTTTTTGTGGTGGGATAGTATTTCCTTTTAGAGAAAAAAGTCTAAACAGTCTTACATCATTTTATGCGGTGTTCCCATATGCAAAACCCAAGTTCTGTTCTTTCGTCTTTCTACTTAACATCTAATAGGAGACAGCCTGGATAACCAAATTATTAACTCTTTAAAGATAGTAGAATTAGCTCTTTTTCCATTTGGAGTTGTTGCATAAGAGAATGATTCAAGATTAACAAACCAGGAACAGAGCTCTGTCAAGTTTCTGAGGGAACAGTTCATGTCTATTAGTTTTTCTTGTGTTATGCCAGCCCAGCCAGAAGCTCAAACAAAAGGGAGTTCATAGCTGTGTTTCCAAACCCTAAGTATTGCTACATGGGGGAGATGGCAGGGTATTTATAGGTAGCCTTGCCTTAGGCGTACATACCCAGGTCCTGCCACAACTTGATTCTTTGGTTGGCGCAACCAGGGGGAGCAGATGGAGCACCAGAAAAGAGAACAAATGGCCAACAGGCAAAAGGCTGCCAAAGGCTAAAACTGCCAAATCTTCTTTCTTGTCTGGAAACACAGACAGCAGCAGGTAATTTCTTTTAAAGTAATCCACCTGGCTACCCTCTGTTCCCAGCCCAACAGTCTTGTTTTTATGACTGATCTGTTCTGTATCACTTTTCTGTGGACAAAGAGCACCTTTACTGCAGAAAAGGAGTGAAGATTGAAGATGGGAAGATCCAGAGTCTGGCACCTGGTACTGAGGTGACAAGCTGCTCATGACAGGATGCTGCATATACATCAGGAGACATACAACAAGAGAAGTAAAATATTCCAGACTGTTAAGGAAAACTCAAGCATGATTTCAGCTCTTCATTCTTTGTAATATATCACATCTTCCTCTGAGCTTCTGTATTGTAGATCCAAGTTCTGAGAAAAGACTAAAATGTTAGCACATTTGCTTTGTTACAGGTATGTGATGGACAGTTGCCCCTTATTTTCAGAGATTATTACAAGATAGAAGTAAGTGTATTACAGTTTTAAGTCACTTGTGATTTTGGGGTATAAGAATATTTTTACTTGAGTATCAAACATCTCAAATATTTTTGGTGAGTATCATTTCCAAATCCAATAGGAGCAATTATATATCTATCCTTTTACCTGTTGTATCTACAAATACATTTAATGTTATCACATCCTTGTAAGTATTATATCAAACCCCCAGCACAAAAATAGGGCTTATGCTACAGAATATCTGAATATTTCTTTTTTCCTATTCTGAGTGTTAACACTTATTTCACAACTTGGGTAACATGGCTTTTCCTTCATTCAATTTACTTGACTGCAATTTAGAAATATTAATACCAACTTCTTATTGGTAAATTGTACTACTGACTATCTATTATCTAAGAGTAACAAAATGTTTTATCAGAAATTATCTAACAAATCACAGTTCTCAAATTATAAAAGGGAAATCATTATTTAAAGGAACAAACTTATGCGTCAGCCAAATATTGTACAGCTGTGAAAGAATCAAATAGTGGGAACTGGCTTCTAACACATTGTAACTATTGCATATTAAATAAATCTAACATTAATAACTAAATAGCAAGTAAATTCACTAATGCAAATTCTTTGGTTATCAAAATTAATAACTAGTATGATGTTATTAATTTGTAATGCTTATTATACTTGAAGGGTATTTAAGGAGTGACTGATTTATTACGATGTTCGTGAGTCTAAGTATTCAATAAATTAAAAAGGGATAGTTACCTACAGAAATGGGGTTGCATATTCAGGTGATGTAAATTACTCATGCAAATAGAGATACACTTCACTGGACTAAGACTCTGGCCAAGACAAGGTGGGATTTTTTTGTTGATGTTGTTTTTGTGTTGTTGTTGTTGTGATTGTATTGTTTTGTTTCATTTTTATTTTTAGGGAGAAGCTTTTGAAAATATGCTAATCTTCAAAAAAGAGTATTTTTTCTATATTTCTGATTCAAAGCTGATTTACTACATTCATTATGGCACCTTAATGGCTAACAGCGTGCTTCCAGCTATGACCATTTTTTAAACTTTCCCATTTTTAGAAATAATACAGCTAAGGAAACAAAATCTTCCTGTAGTTCTGGGTTTTGGATCGACTCATGTTTCCTTAAAAATGCTTTAAAACTTAAATCATGTAAATTGTGCACATTTTTATTTATGGTGCTAATTATTGTTCAAATAGTACTTGAGTAGAGACATGTATATATATTGATGTGCATAGTCACACATACTTACATTTCAAAGTTTGGTTGATACGTCTAGAGATTGATGTTTCCTAAGCTCACGTAAGAATGGTATGAGGACTTTGAGATCTCCTTGTTAGATATTTCCAAAGATCTTGTCTGAAAAATTGATTGATCGATCATCTCTGTCTTTAATCTTCAACTTTTTATTGAAATTTTACAGTGTTGATGTTTGTAAAACCCTGTGAGGAGAGATGACAGGCAAGCATGGGTGTACAATGTCATGCGGGTTACAGGAAACAAAGGCTTTTGTATGCAGTAGCAAAAAGGACAAGATGTGCGATGATAAACCAAGAGCACAAAAACTGAGGTAGTAATGGAAGGATCCAGTAATGGTTATGTTATGGAGGATGGTATTTTCCCCTTCCATGTCATGCAAAGAAATTGTTCCTTGAGGAGAGAGGGCATTGTCTGGATAATGAACGTGGTGATACGGAGGCCAAAACCTCCATGTCAGGACAGAAAGGTTTGTCTGCAGTGTTTCCATACACATCAATTTTTTTTTATTTTTTTACTTTTTAAAAAAAGAACATTATCATATTAGTACATTATTTAATACTTAAAAAAAAAAAAAGTTATTTTAATATCCCAGGGAAGTGATTTTATTTTCTAGGAGATTTTATTTTTTCTTTCAACTAAAACATTTTTTTCATTTTTAATGTCAAATATTGGTGTTTGTTTTAAGTTTGCTAAAATGTTATATTTTTTTTCCACCAAGCTTTCTGGAAAAAATAAAAGCTAAGTAGCTAAGTACTTCAGCTCAGCAGTCAGCTTCCCTTTGAAACAGTTTGGTTTGGCATGATGAGGAATCAGGATTGTAGGACTGGACAAGAAAACTCTAGCAATGACTTGGCATTTTCAGTCTACCTGCTTTGGTGGTTATAATCTTAAAGGTTTTGGTTCGTTCTGTACACTGTATAACTGATTTGATTGTCATTTCTTTTTAAAGTTTAACATTCTTATATGAGATATGCTCAAAGCTCTGAGACCTAGTAAAGCATGAATACTGAGTGCCTGAGCAATGCTCTCTCTGCTGACCTGGCCTCCTCAACTTCTCTGCTTGCTGCAAGGTAGGATCCATGAATATGCATGTCTGCAAAGTGCAATCAATTATTTTGCACTATGTTTGTTATACCAGGTCAATTTTCTTTGAGGAGTTATATCAAGATTACCATTGCTTTTGCATATCGTGAACTCAAAAAGATGTTTTTGGATTTCTATACACTTTTGGCAGCTAGACAATAAGCCTGTTGTCAGATGGGGATTTTCCTGAGGTTTGTATCCCATGTGGCATCTCCCTTTTTCTCTCCTTGAAGAGAAAAATGACCTCTGTTGTCCTCACATTTGGTGTTATGTGAATGAGTGACGGCACCAAAGTGCAAGGAGAAACACCTTGCGCACACGGCAGAGCCTAGTTCAGTGAAACCTGCTAACTTGCAACAGAACAAGACTACAAGATTTACTGCAGCCTCTCATATCTATTGTTAAATTAAATATTAAGTATTTTAATTTATTACATTTAATGTTAAGGATAGTTTTAATTACTTGTGTCTTCATTATATCATTAAGAGGTAACTGAAAAATATGGTGTAACCAGAGCAATATTTTTTTTTTAACATTTATTTCACAGAATCACAGAATTGTAGGGGTTGGAAGGGACCTCGAAAGATCATCGGGTCCAACCCCCCTGCCAAAGAAGGTTCCTTAGAGCAGGCTGCCCAGGTAGGCATCCAGATGGGCCTTGAATATCTCCAGAGAAGGAGACTCCACAACCTCCCTGGGCAGCCTGTTCCAGTGCTCCGTCACCCTCACCGTGAAGAAGTTCTTTTGCATGTTGGTGCAGAACTTCCTGTGCTCCATCTTGTGGCCATTACCACTTGTTCTGTCCCCACAAACCACTGAAAAGAGGTTGGCCAAATTCCTCTGTCTCCCACACTTCAGGTATTTATAAACATTGATAAGATCCTCTCTGTCTTCTTTTCTTCAAGCTGAACAGACCCAGGTCTCTCAGGCTTTCTTCATAGGGAAGATGTTTCAGGTCCCATATCATCTTTGTGCTCTCTACTGGAGTCTTTCCAGGAGATCTCTGTCTTTTTTTGTACTGGGGAGCCCAGAACTGGACACAATACTCCAGGTGAGGCCTGACCAGGGCAAAGTAGAGGGGGAGGATCACCTCCCTTGACCTGCTGGCCATACTCCTTTTAATGCACACCAGGATCCCACTGGCCCTCTTGGCCACCAGGGCACACTGTTGGCTCATGGTCAACCATGCCCCCCAACTCATGGCCACCAGGACCCCCAGGTCCTTCTCCACAGAGCTCCTCTCCAGCAGGTCTGATATGTCCGGTTGTTCCTTCCCAGGTGCAGGACTCTACACTTTGTTATTAAACCTCAATTGGTTTCTTCCTGCCCATCTCTCCAGCCGGTCCAGGTCTTGCTGAATGGCAGCACAGTCTTCTGGCATGTCAGCCACTCCTCCCAGCTTTGTGTCATCACCATGCTTGCTGAGGGCAGACACTATTCCCTCATCAAAGTCGTTGATGAAGATGTTGAACAAGACCAGACCCAGCACTGAATGAAGATGTTGAACAAGACCAGACCCCTGGGGAACACTGCTAGTCACAGGTCTCCAGCCAGACTCTATGGTGCCAAACACCACCCTAATTTCAAATTAGGGTGGTATGATGCCATGATGGGAAGTGCCATGATGGGAAAAGGCCACATGAAACTTTCTCTTCAGAGATCCAAGCTGATAATGTATTTTCTAGGTTATCAGGTAATCAAAGGCCTATAAGAATTCAGGATCTAGAAATCTTTAACATCAGGTCCTTAATACCATTAGGTTAACCTAATTCTTTCATTAATTGTGAACCTTGTACATTCCAGTGCTTAATCAATATGCTAGAAACGTGTGTTTTGGAAAAGAGCACCTTTAATTTGCTTATCAGTTTTCATACTGGAGTGTGAATTGTTAGGTATCAACCCTCAGTATCTATGAACAGAGCAAACAGACACCCACAGTCTTCCTGCAAGGACTGTGTGAAAAAAATGAAGTTACAGATATGTCAAAAATAAATAGACACTTTGTAGACAGCTGGCACCTAATTAATTTGCAGCAAAATCTGAGGAAGAAAGTACATATGATCCTACAGGTATTGCTGGATTTTGTTACTGCACCAGTTATGATACAGCCTTGACAGCACAAAGAACAGTAAGGCATTTACTGTGCACTTTGGGGACAGGGGTGTTATTAGTTGATGGGCTCCTTTGTATTTGTGTGTTGTTGGTTGTTTGTTTTTGTTTGTTTGTTTGTTTTCCCCTTTATTTTGTACATTTTTTTCCTCTCTCAATTTCTTACACTCTGAAAGAAAAAGAGAGGAAAGGAGAGAAAAGGAGAGGCTCCATTTTGGAATATTTTTAACAACTAACCAGCCTCCTAGCTGACCTCAGAAAAGCTAGACCTTCAACGGGACTTTCCTATAAGACAAATGAACCAGCATGCCTTATTTCATTGAAAGCAGCTCCTTTTCTGACTGCTATAGTTTATTACGGTTAGTCCATTATAAATTACATAATGTCTCCAAGGACCCATTCTGTACTTGAAATATCACAAGACTGCTGTCATGCATAGTGCACCAGAGAGCTGATAAATTTATATCCAGTAAAAATGTGCTTTACATTGCACAGTGACCCACTTTAACTTTGATGCATAAATGGGTTGGTTTTCTTTTAAGTATTATCTGTTATTTTCTGTTTGTCCACAGTTTTAACTTGCTCAGAAAAGACTCTGGGAAAATCTGTCCTTCGTGCTTGGTGTATAGTATGATTATCATTATTTTATAAAACTTGGACATACTTGCAAATTCCCCTAGAGACAAACCATACAAAGGGCAATTTTGTCTGCCAGCCCATGTAAATTCTCTCAGATTGTATAAAAAGACAACAGTGACAGATTGGCTCCTGGAGCTTATAACTTCTGCTACTAAACAGCACAGCAAATAGAAAAGACTGTGAAGCAAAAGTTGTCCTAACATATAGATAACGGCAGTTTAGTTTCACAGTTTCAAAATATGCCCCATGATGCTATTTTAAAAGCTTTTTTTTTTTTTTTAATCATTATCATTATTGGATATGAGAAGAATCCTTCCAAATTCCATCATGTTTTAACAAAATGAAAAAAAAAAGCAACGCATAACTGTCACCCCTCTTCTTAGAGGAGAGAAAGAGAGCACTCAGGCTCAAAATCTCTTCAGGTTACTATATACTATAAGCCATTATCTACAAGAAGTGCATTCCTATGAATTCTGCCATAAAGCTTCCTTATTTTGTAAAAAGAAGAATATATGGGAGGACTACTATGTTACTATTTGAAGTGGCTTCCTCACATGGTCAAATAGCTGATAATTTATTAAACAGAGTTGATGTTCACAAATGTAGAGTAGATGTTTACAAGCTTATATGAAAGAAGAGAAGCAAGTTAAATTGAAAGGATTTTTGCTTTGATTTTTTTTTTCCTCTTTAGACTTTAACAAATTGCATCCTTTCAGGCAAGAAACATCTCAAGCTTAAGTGATTCTACGTGATTTTTGTCCTGAGAAAATGGCACGACATCCACTGGTCCTGATAACTGTGGAAGTGAAGTTATGGTCAGTGATAATGGACTAATCTCTCCACATATTCTATTTCCCCTCTTGGATAGGCAGAGATGGGTAACAAAAGTGTTTTCTTCCTCCAGGTGTCTTGACATCGCATTACACTAGCTGAATGTTAGGGTAGAATTATGTTTCACTGGTGGTCTTTGCAATAGTAAACATCAAGCTGTCCCAGCCACTATCTCTTCATCTTCCTTTGGAGCTTTCTGCAGAAAATAATCCTCTCTCTCTAGAGGACTCACACAATCCTCTCTCTCTAGAGGACTCACTCCTCTCACAAGAGAGGACTGAGGTTCTGCTTAAGAAACCCAAAGAGAGAAGTCCTCACTATCTCCAGTGCTCCTTCTCTCTCATCATTCAAAAAGGAGCAGCTTTCAATGTCTTCATTTAAAATTTCAAACTCAGGTTACCCTGACCTTTCTACAATATTGTGCATCCAGTCCCTTTTGTTTTTAAATAGATTTAGATTAGGTGTATCTCTTATCAACAGTGGACAGGAAGATATGTATTCCAATTAAACTTAAAATATTTTCAAAATGCATTGGGTCTAAATCAGGTTTGTCCCTCTGAAAGGACACCAAAATACATAGTAAAACATATTCCTTAACAATTACTTTCATTAAGGAATTTGCTTAACATATCTTCCTGTGTTTGCATTAAAAACAAATCAAAAAAAATGCATTTGCAACTTCCTTTTGTCTTTAGAGTGTTGCACTGAAAAGACATGCTTAAGTGAAACTCAAAGAAATGGAGAGTGTATATGCTACCATTTCAAGTGACATTAGAGAAAATGTCAAGAGTTTGGGGCAAGGTAAGGAAATAAAGTTTTGAGGATTTAAAACCTGAACCTTTCCTTGCAGGCTGTGTAAAGTCTGGGAGCTAATAAACTCCTTTTGATCATCTGGACATCAGGAAAGTTCATGCATAACCTGAAGGTTCATAAATTATAAAAAATATTTTCTTAAGCTCATTTTAATGAAGAACCAGAGCATTCATAGGTTAGTTTTTGAATGGAGAAAAGGTTAATGTAGACTGTAATTACTGATCTATGAATACAGCTGGAAATATAGTACTGTTCTGCATCTTTATTTGGACTACTGGGTAGGAAAATAATTCAACAATCTAAATGAAGATCACTGTCAGATTTAGTAACACAAGCATTTGTTTGTTAGGGCCTGTTGATTATGTAGGAGGCACTTAAAATAATCCAAAATAATGGTGAAAAGAGCTCTTTTCCAGCCTTCATAAATATCAACATTGTAAAACTGGATAAAAATATTGAAATCAGGTTAAATAGAGTGCTTATGCTGTGAGTAGCAGTTTTCTACCTTTAGGAAGTGTCACCTTTGGAGAAAAGGGGCTAAGAAACCTTGGGGACAAGCAGATGACTGCAAGTCTTTAGTGTGCTCTTGCACACTAAAACTGTATTTTGGGCAGTATTTGAGTATAGAATATAGTCAGCAGCTAAAGGCAAAGTCACTTTTGACTTATGATGGCCATGCTTAAATTTTATAGTGTTTAAAAAAAAAAACAAACCTTAAAAATGTAGTGATCTGTGCATAGAGTATTGATCCCATAGCAAACTATTAATTTTTGCCTTATTTTTATACCCCAAATCATGGGTATGTGCTATATGTATAGTGTCATGTTACTGTTGTATGTTTGGATGAATATGTAAAAGGGAAAAAAAATATTATTTTTGACCAGACTATCCCTTTATTAACTTTTGTGGAAATCTAAAATAAATGTGATGTCAGTGTTAAGAAAATGAAGTATCTAAAATGATTTGTGTGTTTAGCATTACTTGAAGGAATAAGTCAAATTTAAGTGAAAATATATAGGGAAAAACATATAAAGGGAAGATATAGATCAATAAGTCTATGAGAAACTAGAAAGCAAGACATACGTTAACTACCTGTAGAAATAAGAGTAAATGATGGTTCCTGCATCCTATGTGATACTGATTATGATCTAGATTATTAAGAGCCTGCTCAAACTTTCAGCAAAGTCATCATTGGGCTTCAAAGATTTCTCTCATTACAGGTAGGCATTATGAAACCCTAATAGTGTTTAAATCCACATAGAGAATGTCCTAAATTATTGTTCCAAGTTATCAGCTGGAGCTTTACATTTTTAGAGGCTCTGTTAGGCTGGTCTATATACGATTATCTAATGCATTCTGCCTGTGTTATGGAGCCACAAAAAGGTGTCAAGGGGATCAGAGATGGCTTATCCTGTGATTCTCCTTCCACAAGTTAGTCTATGTACTTGTTGAATCTACATAAACTTCTGAATCTATGCAATGCATTAGCAATAATTTCTACAGCTGAGTTTGTGTGAAGAAGCTTCTCCATTTGGCTCAGCATCATTTTATTAAAATAAACAATGAATGCTGCTCCTCATCTTTTCCATAGCACTCAAAATTTTATAGATCCCTATGTATTTCCCTTTCATCTCTCTCTTTACCTAGCCTGGCTAATCATGCTGTTGAATTTTTAAAACATGAGAGCAAAGATCACTGACTCTGTTCTGCACATTCTGCATTTGGTTGTGTTAGAAACATTAAGAGATGTATCATCAACATTTTCAGTTGCAGGAATACTCTGTAAAAAGAGTATTATTATGTGGCTAGAAAGAATAAGCAAATAACATAATGGTAGACAGACTATTTAGCAGTAACCTTATTTGCATTGGTTTTAACATATTTGCTTTAGAAAGTAGTTTGAGAATATGCAATGGTCTGTAACACTATTCATATGAAATTTTGTTGCTACAAATTCACCCTGACAAGATCTTAAAGAATATGGCCATGCAACTGTGGTAGTAATTAAGAAAGAGAAGACAGAAATGGTTAGCTGTGCAGGGTATGCTGTGCCATTTGGGATGACAACGGCTGCTCATCAGGAGAGGAACCATAGGGGTCTGTATTTGTTTTTTTTTGTTGTTTTTTTTTTTTTTAAAAAAAAATGATAATGAATAGAGAAGTGGATGAAAAACACAAGGAAAAGGAGCAGAATGATAGCATCTATACGTTTTTCCCCAAATGGTCTGGCATTTTTCTCTGCAAAATCAGCTTGTCTGGAGCTGATATTGCTTGAGTTCACTGAAACTCGGGGAGGGGTGCCGGGGGTGGGGGGGAGAGGGTTAGCATTTGAACAAATTACTTGCTTGTTTATCCTAGTTCAGAGAAAACTTTTGTTTCTGTGGGACTGTGTTCAGGTTTTATCTATGAGAATGTGACTCTGCTGGGCGATAGGAAAAATCTTTAGAAAAGATAGGGAAGGCTAATTGAAAACTGGTAGCTCTGTTAAAATTGTAAGGCTTTTCTTTATTCTGAACTGAAGCAAATTAAGACTGTGCAAATTAAGTTTGTGAAAACATCAGAGAGAGCAACAGTGGAATAGCTGCTGGGAGCCTGAGGTTTGAGATGTTGTGCTTCCTGATTCGTTAACGGCAATGTTCCAAATCACCCTTTGTTAGTTTGATGAATATTTAAAGAAGTATGGGAAATGGCACAGAATACCAATATCCCAGTGATTAGGACTTCCACTAAAGGCACGGGAGAGAGAGATATTTGTCCCTGTTCCGTGTAAATCTGGCTAGGAATCACCTCCAGTCTAGTGCAATTTTGCTCTGTAAAGCCCTTCTCAATTATTATGTTTGTATGTAAAAATACTTCAGAGGATTTTTATGTTTTGAAAAGCATTTATTTTGAAATATTGTCAGCATATTCTAATATTTAAGAGCAGGACAGCTTGTTGTGAATAGTTTGTAAAGTTTCACGGACAGGCACTGAACATTTCAGGAGAAAGGTAGACTTCTGTAAGGAAACCATTTTAGAAATAGGGATGATGATACTGCCCCTCATTGCAATAGAAACAAAAGATAATTTCTTTTAACATAGAATAAATAATAAACTTCCATTCATCTTTTAACATTCTGCAAATAAAGGTATTAATGTAGTGCAAGAGACATTGCATATCTTTACAAACATAATTAAGAAAAAAAAAAAGTCATAGAAACCTGATACGCCTAAAAGTGAGTATTTGGGAGGCAAGAGTAATTATCTCACTTGACTTCCAAAGACTGTAAACATAACTGAATCATCCTCTGAGAAATTAAATATACAAACAATGACTTTTAAAGAGCTAGATGTATTTGCTTGAATCAAGCCAGCAATACACAAGAATCAGTTGTATCTGTCTATTTAACAGAAAAGGAACAGATAATCTGATCATAAGCTAAAATATATGAGGCAATACAGGAGTGATATTTTTCAGTCAAGTTTCTTTATTTGTTTTTGGTTGGTTGGTTGTTTTCCTAGATTATTCTTTGTCTAAAATATTTCTAGTAAGTCCTCTCACACAGAGTGAATCGGATGCTCTTGAAGTGAGATGTCACCCAGTGTGTTGTGAGAAAATCAGAATGTCATCCTAATGAAACTGGCAGTTTCTCATTTAGCTCACATTTGAAGACAGGGAAGGTTAAACGTCAGCATATAGAGACTTCAAACATACAATCTTGATTTGGCCCCTCTGCTATCATTTTTTTTCCATACATGTAACTTTGTCAAAATTAATTTGCTAACAATAATATACATCAGATGACCTACAGTTCACATTCGCTAGAGCGAACCATAGTTGAATAATTTTAATACTAATGGCTAGTTTTTGGATAGAGTAACTAAACTTCCACAGGGAGAGAAAGGTGTACTGCCAAATCTTTTCAAGTGCTATGGCAGTAATGTGGAAGACTTGGCATTTCCCACTGTCATTTCCATTCTCAAAGTTCAATAAGTGTATGCTGAAGAATGTATTTCAAGTACCTGGGAAGAGTAGTCCAATAGACTATCAGCCCAACTCTTCTGGACAGCCTCATTTATTTTTCTAAATTAAGGCATACTTTGTGAGAAACTAGTGCTGACCCAGGTGCTGATCACAGGAAGAGTTCCTATGCTTTCCATTATTGTCATATAGCTCTACTGTATCCCTCCATCATCTCTTTTCTAGTAATCAGAATAAGAAAAGTATTCCTCCTGCCCTCTCCCAACTAGCCATACATTATATTGTAGATATCATGCAAACTACTATATTTGCTTAGACCAAACTTTAAAATCTAGTCTTCAGTTTTCAAATTTCTTAATTTGTCCTCATATTTAATCCAGGAATCAGCACTAGGCAATGGATGAGTATATTACTGTAGTTTAGCACCAATGTTTCCATTGACATGGTAAATTACTGAATCCCTGGAAGAGCTGTGGTTTACATATATCCTCCACCATTTGGACTGTGGGTGGAAGGCTTGCTTGAACTATGGGTTTTAAAATGACACTATTAATGGTTTGGGATGATGTTGCCCCTATGAGAACAAAAAGAACTTCAGCCTGTTAGCTTTTTTTGTCTGCAAAAATAGCAACAAAAGGACTAAATGCAGCAGGAGTGTGTGTGTGTACCTCTGTATCTTATTTAAGTTTCCACATTTGCTGAGATGGAGAAGTTCACTGTTTCCTGTAGCCTGTAAAAAGAGTATTATTATATTCCTGTAAGAGAATTCTGTGGTTTACGATATTTTTGTTTTATAATGATTTTGCTAAGAAATTATTTTAAGGGACATTTTCTGAAGTTGAATTCTGCAACATAGTGTTAGTTCAGTAACAAATGCCCTGACAAATGGTGGATCAGAGAGGAGAAAATGGCAGCAACAGCCACCTTTGTGCCAGTCATCATGCCAGTAATCCAGAACCCCACGAGAACTTGTCTCCAACCCCATGCTTATGTTTCCAGACACACTTACTGACATATATCAGCAATTTCACCTCCTAACAATGTTAAAAACAGCTTCCAGCTATATTTTCAGTTATGTTATTTTTCATTTAGACATATCTGAAAGTACAACAACAGCAAATCTTTAGCTTGTTCTCTGGTTTTTCCTTCAGGTTGGTTTTGTTATTTTTTTTTCTTTTTCTGTCTTCACACCAATACTGCAGGTCTGTGTCTCTCAGAGACAGAGAGAAATTGATATTGAGACGTGCTGAGAATGTATTGTAGTTACCAAGGAAGTGGTTTCCCAAGCAACAGTAACCACATAAAATTTGACAGAATTTCTTCCTCTGTTATTGTATCGTGTTTGCAGGTTTGAAGGAGTCAGAGTGTGGGTATAAGTGATTTTCTCCTTGTTAACCTTATTTTTTTTGAAGCAGATATGGTAATGTTCTTGCATTTTAAAGGAAGGGCTAAATTCACTTAAAGCTGAAAGTTTTGGTGGTTTTGAGAGATGTTTTTCTGTTTGTTTGTTTGTTTTGATTTGTTTGTTTTACAATTTTCTGGTAGCAGACAGATTGTGGATGTGCCAGATAGTGCTTCAGCATGTGGCCAGATGCTGGAGGCAACATACTCAGCTGTTACACACCAGTGATGATATTTACCATTCAAGAAAGCCATGCCAGTGTCTTGGTTTGCTCCAGAAACTGGAAGAGACATTTGCCAGCTTGATGATGTCAGAAATTGTAGGAAATATGTATTTGTTCAGGATTAGTGGAGGGATCCAAACCAATAAAAATGCAGGGGCAGATGTCCTAAATTCTCTATAGAGGTGCAAACAAAAGGACCATGAGTCAGCTGGATAACACTCAAAGAAAACAGTATTATAGTTCTGTTTTCATCAAGAAATAACAATAACAAAATAAATGTAGCTCTCTGAAGACTAACTTAATCCTTGTTCATAGAAAAGAACAGGTTCTACAGCTTAATAAGCAGTGCAGTGTAGTATGTTTTCTCAATTGAAAATGTGAATAATTTCTACCTGTTTCTGTGTACTGAGTTTTTTAAGTAGTAAGACACCACAAAGGCACCGTTATAAAAGGCTCAATCCTGTGTAACAAAGAAACAGAGGACTTGTTTTTAATTTCAGTTTCAGGTACTAAGAAAATCCAAGTTTCTTTCAGAAAACTGTCTTAAATTCAGCAATGACCCTTGATATCAGCATAGTGAAATCTAAAAAGAACATGTGGTGGTATGTAGATGAGCAGAATCCTAAAGAAGGTATGCATTTTAAGTAGGAGGTATTTTCCTGTAATACTTATTTAGGCTCATGTTGTGTTAATTCCATGACATCTTTACTAAAAATTTAGACTTCTGCTTTGACTAGGATTATATATATCCTAGTCAATATAATATATATATATGTATTTAATTGTGCCTACTCTCACTTGTCTTCTGTATTGCAGGTTGCCATGGATAATGAAATATTTGAGCTATAAAAGCTTTTAAAGTGTATGAAGAAATCATTATGTATAATATGAAACCATTCAGCATTATGGATCAGAGCCAGCTGTACATTCCCAGCCATAATGGACACACCTTTTGCCCATAATTGTGAGTCTGCAAGCACAGACGCTGGAGAGAATGACCAGGGGGATCTGGGGGCTTTACTGGCTCTGAGTCTGTACTAGCCCTGCCAGATACAAGCTGGCACATAAAAAGTTTTATTCTTTTCCAGTGTTCATTTGTTTCTACCTTTGTGAACTGCTTCATACAAAGAACTGCCTTTTTAACCCATCTCTCAACCCCTCTTCAAATTCCAGAACTAACGTTCCAATTAACTACGAAGTATCATGTTATCTTCAGAGAAAGCTACCTTTACCCAATAAAAGAAAGCCTCTCGTTTTACCAGGAAATATGCAATGCGAACTGACCTGAAAAGGTTGTACATTCTGTTTCAAATTGTGAAAGGATATAAAAAGACTTTTTTTTTTTTTTTTTTTTTTTTTTTTTCAGATTTAGATGAAGAAATGGATGAGATTTCATATTGCTTATTTAAAAGTCTGGAATTGACCTATAGTATGGTGTTATTTGTGGAATAATGCCCCTGTGGATTGAGTGCCAAATAACACTGCAGCGCCAAGACCTGGAATAAAATGTTTTCTACATGAAAAAAGCAAGTGACAGAGGTCTGGCCTGCTGTTATGACTGGAGTGAGTGACAAGCTCTTCCTTCCAAAAAGAGAAGGAGCCCCTCTTTCTCCTCAGCTCCTGAGATGGCAGTACTTTCTCACTCATTGCCTGAGGAGATGTGAACTATTTGCAGGGTCTAATGTCTGAAACAATGAAAGAAATTAAAGACAAAAGACCAGAAATCTCCATCTTTGTAGCTAGAAGAGTTTCCTATGACCTAAATATAAAAGGTTTGTAACTGTCTTTCAGGATATTTTCTTCCAGATGTGAATATATTGCTATTGATAAGAAAGTTTTGTTAGAGGTCAGATGCATGTGTTGATTTAAAATTTATAATTCAGAGAGCTTTTAAAATTGGCACTCGGGAATTATTTATCTAACTAACCTGCCTATTCAATCTGTTAGCCATCAATCACTTTACCTGCTCCTTTCCCCTTGATCTCTGTTCTTTTTTATACCACCCATTTGCTTCTTTGCATAAGATTATTTATCACCTGTTCTTCCAATTCTTATCTATCAATAGAAAAATTGCCTCTTTCACCTCTTTATTCAACATCATTCATACTCCACAAACTATGATCCACATTCCTCCCTCTTCATCCTGTTAAATACAGTTTAGAACTTCCTTCCTACTCTTTACTTCACTTCCATCAGTTTGACATACAGTACTCAATTTTTACTCAGTATTTGTCCTTCTTTCCTTCCTCCTATCCATTTGTTTTTTCATGCCAATGATATAGCACTCAGGTCACCTGGTTCAGACTGCTCGCCCCAAATGCCTGATATTGAACTAGTATTTTTATGAACTATTTCCCACTATGCCAAAACCTGCTGATCTGAGTGCATGATGGGAACAGGTGGTCCAGGCATAAGCAGCAGTAGGAAGTCTTTAACTGAATATTAAAAAAATGGATGCTTGGCTTGAGCACAAAACCTGAGCAGAAGGGCAGAATTCATTTTAACCTCTTTTATTTTTCAAATTCTTCCTTACTTACAGATTAGCACATTTTGGTATGTTTGGTATGTTGCAAGACTATTTTTGATTTAGTTACTGTTCTCTTGAAAATAGGGAAACTGTGTGCAGTCTCCTGGGAAAGATAATTGTGTAAACACAAAGAATCAAATATGGTGGTAAAATGTCACAGAGTCAAGTGGCACCCTGGAGTGAAAGACTGACAGATTTGCTTTAAATTTCTGCTTTACTTTTTGATTTTGTTATTTTAAAAACTTTATATAATTAGCTCATATTTTATTGTTTTATTTCCTTCCAGGTTACTTTTTTTAGTTAGAAAAATAAATTTAAAAGAAAAAAAAAAAACACATCACCACCAACAACTAATAACATCAACACCACATACAGGGAAAAAAAAAAAAGTAATTTTTTCATTTCCTATTGCTGGACATGGGTCATTTTTCAGGGCTTTTTGCATATCCTGCTTGTGATGAAGAGTGTAAGTATTCAGTTTGCTTCTTAAGCAATTTGTGAGGATGTACTGTGCAGCACTAGGATGAAAGACTCAGCTGGGTTGAAAAGGAGGGAAGACAATGTTGTGCAGGGTACCCTGGCTCTGTACCATGAATCACTTATTCTAGTAAGAAGAATGTGTTTTTTTTGTTTGTTTGTTTAGTTTTTTACTTAGAGAAGTAAAACATGCTCTGCTTTCTGGACTTTTTAAAAAGAAAACTGTGAGAGGTTGGTGCAAGGCAGCTGACAGCACGGTTTCTGGCAGCAGGAAAGGGTGAACACACAGCCAAGCCACCAGGATGAGAGAGGGACATTGCCAGGGGCCAACAAAAGGGATGGGGTTCATTTATATCTCAAAGACACTAAAAAACGGGCAAGGAGCTGCCCTCTGAGGACACAGGTAACTGGGCAGATTGGCACTCCCAAGGTCTGTCTCACTGTGGTGATTTTAACGTGTTAGGCAACTGAACACCACAACCGCTCTCTCTCTCCCCCTCCTCAGATGAGGAGGGGAAGAAGTAAAGAACAACTCACGGGTTGGGATAAGGATAATTTAATTAAAGAGAAAAAAATATACATATTATTAAGGAAATATTATTATTAATTAAACAATTCAACTAAAGGGAAAAAAGGGAAAGGGAAAGAGGGAGGGGGAAAGGGAATAACAAACAACAAAAAAAAAAGTAAAGGCTATGTGGAAGTGCAGAGGGAAAAAAAATTACTCTCTACTTCCCACAAATAAGCGATGCTTGACCACGTCCTTGAAGCAGGGCCTCAACGCACGTAGCCAGTGTTCGGGAGGAGGACAGATGTTTTTGTCTTGTTTTTGCAAGAGCCTACCACCCCCCTTCTTCCTTTTTCCACCTTTTATTGCTGAGTGTGACATCATATGGTATGGAATATCCCTTTGGTTGGTTTAGGTCAACTGCCCTGTTGATGTTTCTTTCTCACGTTTTTGCCCACTCCCTAGGAGGGTTAGAGAAAGTCCTGATGCTGTGCCAGCACTTCTCAGCAGCAGACACAACACCAGTGTGATACCACTGCTGTTCTAGCTACAAGTGCAGAGCGCAGCACTGCATGGGCTGCTTCAGGGAAAGTTAACATCCCAGCCAGACCCAGTACACTCACCTAGATGACCTCAAGGTGTCTTTTTTTTTTTTTTTTTTTTTTTTTTTCCAGGTTTATCATGTTGTAAAAAAACTTCCTTCAGAGACTGAAACTCAGGACAGGGATATATTTATTCTGAGGAAATGTGGGGCAGACACACCTTAGGGCTCTTCTAATGTCAAGTTGCTGCCA
Source organism: Heteronetta atricapilla (assembly GCA_011075105.1). Taxonomy (NCBI): domain Eukaryota; kingdom Metazoa; phylum Chordata; class Aves; order Anseriformes; family Anatidae; genus Heteronetta; species Heteronetta atricapilla. Next base: position 1,365,627 of record CM021743.1, on the reverse strand, counting down.
TGTGGAGATTAATATTTATGTGTTTTTGTTTTTGTTTCTTGGTTTGGCTTTTTGTCGTCGTTGTTTTGTGATTGTTGCTATTTTGTTTGTTTTTGTCCTTCCATCTGCCTCCATTATTTATCCAGCATGGTAGTTATCTAAGTTTGATTCTAATGATGGCGACATCATAGCAGAAAGCAGCAACAGCCAAAAGATAGAACATGTGGCTCTTTGCTGTAGTCAACTCTTTGGAGGCATGTAACTAAATATAAAGTCTAGACTATGTTCTAGCCCATGACTTCACTCCGTCATGTGCTCATGGTTTTTTTTTCCTGCATCATTCATCCGTATTATCTTTTGAACTCTGAGACAGGTGAATGCTTCTGACACCATTATCTAGTAGCCTTCCTAGGTGTTTTTCGAAGTATCACATATGTTGCAGGTACATCATAGGATTGCTGGGATCTACAAACTCTGAATTTGCTATAAAACCTCTATCATCCCATATGGCTTGATTCCCTCTATGACCGGTGGTCACAGGACCTTCAGACACAGTTTTGTGCCCAGTTCTCTTGCTGATTGCATTTGTGTGGCTTTCAGTTTATAAAGAGCAAGGTACTAAGTATGTTTATACAGGCAAGCAGTCCCTTCCTTTTTGCTGTCTGTGCATTGTATCATACCAGAGTTAAAATTGCTGAGGAATAGCCCCTCCCCATTAGCTCCCAAACTTCTCCACGTCACAATTCAACAGTCATGATTGCTGGCATCATGGAAGAAGCAGGAATGTACTACCAGAGAAAGACAGAGTTTACAGAATTATAGCAGCACTGTTTTAGATCAGACTTAAAGTGCTGTGGAAAAACATCCTGAGGTTTCATATCAGTACTGCAGATATATCAGTAAGTTATGCTTTACTCAAAAAAATGATAGTCTAGTCATTCTGAAGGGATGTATTACATTTAAAGATGCGAAGAGTCAGACAATAATCCTTCTGCAGTGTTAAAGCCCATAATCTGAAGTAATTTTCAAACTGATGAATTTCAGCATCTCTTTGAAGTGGGGTCAGCTTTGAACAAGTGAGACTTCTAGAGGAGAGCAGCTAGCTACAGGTAAGTACTGTTTGTCCTCATCAAGATTTTGGTCAACATATAGGCAAAAGATCTTGCATAATAATTCCAATGCTGTTATGAGAGCTCTGAAAATGTTCTAACCAGCTGAAACCACTATCTCTTGAATTTGGAAATTCAGAGATATTCCCTTCCCAAGGTGCCTCCTCCAAGAAGTGGGACTAAGTTTAAATATTGTAAGACTGGGTATTGGTTTGCAGAATAGTGACAGATATGAACCAGATTTTCTTTGTGGCACAGGGTAGCAGGAAAGTAATTTAATGAGTTTTCTGCATATTTGTAATACAAGCCATTTCTTGTGGTTTGTTGTTGTTTGTTTGTTTACCAAAATTCCATGCTATTTCAGTCAGTAATGTGAGAAATCTTGTTTTGCTTTTCAGGGAATGTATGAGTTGTGTTTCAATTTTTTTCCTAATATTTAGAGGTGTAACTGAATACTCTGGGGAATTTTTGTGGCCATTGATATGGTTCGTTACTGGAGGTGGGCCTTGCTTTTTATCATTTGTTTGGCCTGTACAGGCAGTTAGAATAGTTGAAACTGTATCAAACTATTTGCCAAAATGCCATACAGCTTATATATGCATATTGACCTGAATTACTTCATCCATCTGCTGCTTTTATTCCATATTGGATTTAAACAGTAATATTGTTTGTTGAATGCTGTTATTTCAGAAGAGCCTAAATTTCACCAGCCCACTTTTCAATGACTTCCTCCTCCCTAATTGGAAAATCCATCTTTCATCCAGCCCATTAAGTCAATTTTGTTTTAAAATGATGAGGTACTGAAAGGAGACTGCTGATAATGTCTTCTCACATTAAATCCCTTGCTTGTTGAAACTATGGTGGAATAGTACAGCTATAATAATTCATACATAATCTCTGACATTTTTATTCTTTCATTGCATCTGAAAAAAAAAAAAAAAGATCAACACATTCAGAGATTTAAAGCTTAAAAACAAATTTTGTTACTGAAGCCAGAAAGAAAAATGTTGAGAAGGTTAATTGTTTTTAATGCAATAACATTTTTTTTTTTTCTAAAAATATGAAGATGCTGTTTCTACTAGAGTACAGCACAGTCAGTTACCGAGAATCTTCACTTTATCATCTCAGAGGAGAAAAGCAAATTGCCTGAGTAGTTACAGCTGTAACTAGTGATCTTTTCATGTTTGGAGGCACAGTGATCCAACTCCTGTACACAGGGTTATTCATACTGAAGGCAGTAGACTAACCTGATCTTGATTAGGTGGAGGTGGGTGTTGTTTTAGCTCTTTTTTTTTTTTTTTACCTTAAAAATATATTGAGAGAAACTCAATATAACTCTCTCGTGGAGAGTTATAATGTTCTGAAAAAAATCTTTGGCCAATTTTAGCTTTTTTTTTTTTTTTTTTTTTTTTTTTTTTCTTTCTGGGCACACTAATATATTCTCAAAGTGTTTCTAAATGCCAGCTATGATGAACACCTTTGCAAACCTTTGCATAGGTATGTGTTCCAAGGACAAATATTTCATCATTTTGTGAATATTTTGATGGAACAATGGGAGGAAAGGGGGAAACTCCCCCATTTTTTCTTTTTCCTTTTCCTGTATGTGTGTGTGTTAATACTTGCAAGTTCTGCCTAAATTAGCTTTTAGTTGGGAATAGTAACAAGGATAGAGAACATTCTGAACCATTTACTGGTGGAGACAAGAGGTCCAGAGGGTCAGATTGAATACTGAAATAAAACTCTTAGACCACATGCAGTGTAAAAGTTGAGGCCTCGGTACCAATTCTTTTGTTCTACAGGTTTGTTGCTATTACTCCAAATTACTCATTAATGTGAATACAAATTTCCTTTCAAAATAAGTTTACCGATTTCTGCCTTGTTTTAGAGAGTATTCTTTGTAACATCCTGGCTCTTCTCTTTGAAGAGACATGGCTACACAATAAAAATGTATTCAAGGTAGTTTTACCAAAATAATAGCAGGAATTACACTTTTTGGTTTGTTTGTTTAATTGCATAAGAAAAATGATATTATAGAATTTTTGGCTTGCCAATCTAAAAATGTTAACCTAAATTGTACCTTTGTACCACTTTACCACTTTTCTCTCTCTTTACTTTGCAGGATTTTTTGTTGTTCTTGTTTGTTTATTTTGTGTGTGTGGGGGGTTTTTTTTTGTTTTTTTGTTTGTTTGTTTGTTTGTTTGTTTTTCCTCAAATTTGTTGTGTTTCCTCATTAGGCCAATACAGAGAATATTGAATAGTACTACATAATGAGGTTAGGTATCTGTATAGGGGTGGAATAAGGAATCTACATGTGTGAACTCTAAGAAACAGGACTTATAGGAATTGCTGAGATGAAAAGAAAGACTGTAGAAGTGCTTTAGGGGTATTGAGAAAGGAAAGTAACCTTTTACTTATATATGAAGACAGGAAGGAAGATAAAGAAAGTAAAATCTTTTCTGTGGTGTTTTCCATAGTTTACTTGAACCACATTTGTTGTAAGTTTAGAAGATAATTATGCAAGATCTTTTTAGCCATGCACTAAAAGTCATCATGTTCACTTACAACTCACTTTAAGCAAAATCATTTCCCAGTCCCTCTTCTTTTAACAGTTAGAGCCACTTGGCAATTGAAGGATTTTGACACACTTTCCTAGCAAAACCTTTGTTCCACTATGGATTTTGGCTCAGTTGTTCTCTTACAGGAAGTCACAGCTTAATTTTTAAATAATGTAATTTATTATAATCACAGCTGCCTTCCTTCTTTCAGCTCCTGATATTTTCTTGATTCTATTCTACCCAAAATTGAATCAATAATGGAAAAAAAAAAATGTTCTTCTCCGAGGAATGACTTTGCTTTCAAGTAGTGCTAACTTGTGTTCTTCAAATAATATTAGCTTCTTAATTTCACATTTTCTTTCTGACAAATTAATCCAATTCAAAGTACTTTCAAGAATTGTTCAAAAATAATTTATGAATGGAGCTTTTATCTTGAGGATCCAGGAATTAATACAGACACCTTCTATCAACTGCAACTGTTTTAGTGTACAATGTCTCAAAAAGATTATTTCTCAAGTATGAATTATAAGCTTAACTTTAGACCTAGTCATTTGGCAATTAAATTTTATGACAGTATTTTTCCTGGCAGTATTTTTTCCTGGCAGTATTTTTCCAGTTTTCTACCAAGTTAACTTCTATCTAGTTTGTAATGTATCTAAGGATTGATGGGCATGTATGTTAACTTTGGTTTCAATTTAATATATTTTATAGAGCCTTTGTCTACATTTAATCTTTTATGGTAACCCTGAACATAATAATTAATTCCTATGTCACTTAGTGTCCCTAACTACCATGAAGATACATATGTGCTTACAGAACAAACACTTATGATTAATGCATTTATTACTCATCTTTTAAAAGGGAAAAAAGTGAAAGAACTATCAGAAACACATTTGTTTAATATGCATTTCATTAAATAAAATGAATGAGTGTAGATTTAGCAATAAATGTAATGTTATAGAATCATAGAATCTAAAAATAGCCTGAGTTGGAAGGGAGCCATAAGGATTATCAAGTCCAACTCCTGGCACCGCACACCTGGCATCACACAGGTCTGTCCAGGGATAACTGAAGAAAGTCTTCAAATAATAAAACACTTTCTTCATAGACTTATAATTCTTTTATTGTGTATGGATAACAACCTTCCCTCTCGGAAAAATCAAACAGTCTGGTTTTGAGGTCTTCAGTGCTGAGAAAAAGACATTGAAATTTTCAGTGGCTGAGATCTGAGGTTTACTTCTCTTCAGCAGAAACTCACATTTCAAAGTTATTGTAGGAAGTGGTAAATTCAGACACCATTTCACATGTATCTGGTAAGATAAAGTAAAGAAATAGAAAGGGAAGACAACAATGTCCTTAAGGTACTAGTATGCTCATTCCATGTGCAAATCGGATATTCCATGTTACTCCTTCTTGCCAGCTCTTTTATTTCTTATTACTTTTTAAGGTGAAACAAAGAAGTAATCTTTTCAAGATTTCAATATCTAAAATTATATTCAGGATTTAGAAACAATTACAGTAAGTGCAGTGGTAAAATTCAAGTTAATAACTGGATTCATACAAATGAAGTCTGAGAGCAGCATAGAGCTGCTTTTTGACTCAGAATCATCTCTCTGAAGAGTTACTTTTTTAAAAAATAGAGGGCCAAATGTTGGGGCTATTGATCAGCTTTGGCTTATTCCTGGGTAACTATAAGAAAGGAAGTATTGTTGTAGTACTTCTAGTACTACAAACTACTTTCAGTCATATACAATTTCAGTCATATACAGTCATATACAGTTTCAGTCATATACAATTATGTTTGCAAGTAATTTCTCATATATTAGTTGTCAAAGGAGAGTGAATTAAGTTTTAGTGAATGTCACTTGGCAGTACACTTCCAGATCCTTTGCAAAACCTTATCTACTTATTGCAGAATCCATTCACATCACTCCTCTGATTTTCTGATCTATCTCAGAATACCGAGATGAATTCGTAACTCCATAAACACAATCTCAGAATCCAGTCTCCTCTTCTTTTTTCCATTCATAATCCTGTCAATTTCCAAAGTGTTTCCTTATTTCTACAGATTTTTTTCAAATAAGTGTTTTTATTTCTTGTGTTATTTTTAGTATTTATATTTGAATGCCAAAAATAGGAATAATTTTGCTTCCACAGCTGTTGAAATGTCTTGGGTTTTCTTTCTTTTCTTCTTTATTTAGTTTCACTTTTGACAAAAATTCTAAGAATTTCACAACTTTGTTGCATAATAGGATGGCAATAGCATAGTGAATAGTGTAAGTTTGTTCTACAAAAGATAGGATTGAAGAGGAAATATTGTGACTTAGTCTTACTCCTCCTGCATTGTCTTTTAGAACTCTACTTCAGGAGAAGAAAATAAAAATAAAAATAAAGTAAATAAATAAATAATTAAATTGAACAAGTGCATGTATGGTCATTTTATTAACCAACATTTTTTTGTTGTTATTTAATTTCCAGTACCAATACGAAGTGAAAATTATGAATAATTAGTACAGCTGGGCTGTGTGTTTTCAAGTGGGTAATTCACAGGTCATATATTTAGTTGGAAAGACTTCCTCAAATCTCTATCTTTTACTGTTTCCTGCTGTGCGCAATTACTATCCACTTTCTTCAAACTTTAGCCAATCTTCAAAAATCATCTGTCTTTCTGTTTGTATGAGGGCAATATACCCAGTATAATACACCACTTCATTCTCATTTGAAAAAGCACTGATATTCTCTGTATAAAAGACATAAAATAAAGTAAAATTAAATGAAACAATTGAGCTGTACCATAACTAGCATCATGAGTTTTAAACTTGACTATAGAGGTTACGATAGCAAATGAAAGTGTTCTGTTAGACAGGAAGACAGTGTCCCAACTTTTTCACCTTTTGTCCTAAGTCTTCAAGGAAGAAGAGATCATTGAGAAGAATTCCATGGATTTGCTGGTGATATTGATGCTGCTACTAAACCACATAAAAAGCTTTTGGTAGTTATGATAATGTTAATAACCTGGATTCTTGGGAAGATTTGTAGAGCACTTAAACTGACAACAAAGGAAAAAAATGACTCCAGTGAATACAAAGAAGTTAGAATATATTATAGAGAGAAATTACACTATTTAAATCTAAAAGAAAAAAAAATAGAGGGAAGGTTATATAGCCTTAGTTAATTTACATTGATTAAAAACTATCCTGTTTGTGTACATTGAAGTGAGATATTTATTTGTTTTTTGTTGTGCTCTTTTTTTTTTCTTTACAGAAAGGAAGAAGATATGAATGGACTAAAATCTGTGAGAAGACTGGTGGAGCACATTCTGCCACATAGAGGGAGAGTCAGAACCACTTATCTCAGTCCTGTTAACCTGTTAAGTCCTGTTAAGTCCTCTACCCTCCTGTTCTCTGTCACTACCTTATTACTCCAGATTCAAAAGTTGTACTCTCTTGGCATGTCTTAGCTTTAAGAAGTGAAAACTATGTCATCCGTATTGGCCATAATAGAACTAGTAATTAATTGCTCGTGTACAGAAAGAACCTTTCTCAGTGTGAAATCTTTATTGGCTGACTCTTATTAGCTTTCTCACAAATAGTTTTCTCTGACTTATTTCTGAGACTCTGGATAGTTTCTGCCACAGAGAAAACCCAACAGCTATGTGATATTTATAATAAATTATCATATCACATATAGCTCCTAAACAAAAATAAACAAAGGCCACATATTCAAACATCTGATAGTGTGATCTCACACAATGGGGTCAGGCTACACGGCTTTAAGAGTCATTGATATTATAGCCTATCCTACTAATTATCAGACAAGCAAATAAATTGATTTGATTATGGTTTGAGGTTAATTTGTTTCAAATAATGGTTTATGGCACAGAGAATGAGTTCAAATATTAGCATAAGACAAATTATAAAGAGACCTATCAAATAGTTAACATGAAATTTATATTTTTATTAGGAATTAATGCAATATGCCTTAATACATGTCATAATATGATAGCACATCCCTTGAAATGTACGTACAACTTGACATCACAGTCAATTTTCCTAGTTGTTCTTCTATCTTGACTTTAAAAAAAAAAAAAAAAAAAAAAGTGAAACCTTTGGCATATGCAGCTTTACTTTTTTTTTCCAAGTTTATACTTCTTAATGAAATTACTTTTCATGGTTTATGAAATGTTTTGTCATAAAGTAGTCATTTAATTCTTGTGTTTTAATTGCAATGGACTATTATCACTGCTGATTTGCAACATATTATCCTCTTAAAGGCAAATTTAATCACAGGAGCTCTGCTTCCCTCCAAGCTTTACAAGAGAGAAAATTCTGCCACATATATTATTTAGCAAATAACTGAGTATTTTAAAAGGAGAAAAAAATATCCAAAAAAATAACCCAAACAAAATTAAGCTTTTATTTAAGTAGAAAGGAACTTGCAAAGATCTGAATGGTTGGGGGAAATAATAATAAAATAAATAAAAAGAATAATAGAGTCTTCATGTATCAACATCAGAAAATATTTGGAAAAAATAAAGTTGTGTTTGCATGTTAAAAGAAGAATCAATAAATGTAAAAAGTTACCTGAGTAACATTATCTCGGTTGTCATACATAGGCAAATTTAACATTAATATTTCAGTCAACATGAGAATTTTTTTTCATAACCATTTAAAGCTTTTCATAATTCTAGTATTTCTTCCTCAGGAAATAGTAAATGATGCTGCCAAGATATTTCAATTCACTTTGTTCGGTATATCAAACCTTCTTCAGGCTACTCTCTTGCTTCCATGTGGCTCTTCTCCATTATGCTGATTTTTCTCTAGAAAATTTGGCAAACACCCCCATTTTGAAAAGCTAATTCTGCAGAAATGTGGTGTGGGGAGTGTACTGGGTCTGGCTGGGATGTTAACTTTCCCTGAAGCAGCCCATACAGTGCTGCGCTCTGCACTTGTAGCTAGAACAGCAGTGGTATCACACTGGTGTTGTGTCTGCTGCTGAGAAGTGCTGGCACAGCAACAGGACTTTCTCTAACCCTCCTAGGGGGTGGGCAAAAATGTGAGAAAGAAACATCAACAGGGCAGTTGACCTAAACCAACCAAAGGGATATTCCATACCATATGATGTCACGCTCAGCAATAAAAGGTGGAAAAAGGAAGAAGGGGGGTGTGGTGGGCTCTAGTTGTGAAAACATCTGTCCTCCTCCCAAACACTGGCTACGTGCGTTGAGGCCCTGCTTCAAGGATGTGGTCAAGCATCGCTCATTTGTGGGAAGTAGAGAGTATTTTTTTTTTCCCTCTGCACTTCCACATAGCCTTTTATATATGTAACTGAACAAAATAGTTACAGACACACACACGTACCAGGATGATAATAAATAATAATAATAAAAAAATGTGCCAGGATAGAGCAAATTGATTTTGAATGCTGAGTCAGAGACATAAGCAAATGTTGAATTGAGAATCAATGAGTTTCATTTAATAACCAAATATTTGAATGTTACTTATTAAAAGTTCCAGATATCTGTAAAGAGAAAATCTTATGGATTCAAAATAATCAGTAGAAAAGAAGTAAATGCCGTAATTTAAACCTGTGTTTTCAATATGGCTGTTGTTATTTTTCAGATCATAGCTGACAGAACAGTAAGCATCAGGAATCTTGTCTCCAATGTGAATTCAAAGAAGCGTTTACACCAGCAGTCAAAGATTTTTCTGTTCTCCCTTGCCATGTTTAATCCCTTCCCATTCGTTTTGTCTTATTTATTCTAATGGTAGATCCACATCTTCTCTATCTCAGCTTGTCCAACTTAATTTTCTTTACCTGTTTACTTAGTGGTTTGGTTTCTCATGCTTTGTAGACCCATTGTTCAGATTATGATCTAGTCAGCCCATACATTTGTCCTCTTCCTATACACGATTATAGTGTCCTCTTGGTGGTACACAGCCAGGACCATGTCCAAAATGAAGATGAAATAGATCTAACTGATTTGAATTTCATTTTGAACATATTTTGCTTGCTTCTGATTCTAATGCATAGATAAATTCATCATAGTGAAGACCTGCTAGAAAACATTAATTTTATAGTGAACATGTAGCAATATAATGCAAAACCAAGTAATTTTCAAACTTTTATCTTTTATTGGAAGATATGTAATTTTAACTTTGAACTACAACAGGATTCAAATTATTTGTCCTTCCTTTTAAGTTGTGTTCTTCATTTCAAAGTCTATGTGAAGTATTTAGATCAAGGTTGAGCTTCTGGATTTTTTTTTTTTTTCTGGCACTGTTGAAAGTATTTTGCTTTATACTTTTATCAAAGAAACATTATAGCCTAGAGTTACTTGGTTATCAGTGGGGGAAAACATTATTTCTTTATTGGGGGGAAGTGTAAATAACAGAATAGTTAGTCTGCACTTTTTTTTTTTGATCAAAATCTCATTTCTGACTTTATCCTAATCAATTTTATTACCTCTACTTGACTGAAGGCTATGCCTTTCATGGATGATATGTATTGTTATTAAACGAAAGGCTTCCCTCTCAGTTTCTTTCTCCCACGTTTCTGTAAATTACTAAAATCATTGTGGACCAAATTGATGTCCTTGCTAAAGATGTATAGGGAAAAACAACCTACACAGTTCTCCAGAGGTTGTAAAATGTTTCCAATGAGTAATTAAATCAAGAGTTCTCCTGAATATGTAAATATCATCCAAGATATGTAAGGATTGATTTGGGGGAATTTTATGAGCTGACATACAGATTTTCAACCTTTAGTATTATGTTTTTTCACATGTAGATGAAAATTGCTCTGATATATTCCTACTAGATGTATCATTTTTGAAAATTATTCAACCAAGTTATGGTACAAGACTAGAATATGTCTGATTTTTACTTACTCTTCTCTAGATTAGCTCCTGAGATGTCTGACATTTATCTGTGCAGATGCAATTTCATAATTTCTCCTCCATTAATCCAGCCTATGGCTGCAGTTTCCTGTGTATCAAGTCACCCTGCACATTTGGATTTGGCAGTTTTTCCTTTGGGAGCTTGTGACGTTATTTTTTAGAAGTAAAAAAATGTCCTCAAAATTCACAAATTTGATTTTTAAAATCTCCTTTTGATTTGATTTGGTAATCAATTTTATGAATAGTAGAAAGAAACATTTCTCTGTGTAAGGATGTCAGAAAGTACTTTGATAAAGCAGTTTACATGCATATTTAAATCACTTAAGGGACTGGCATGCCCTGATGGGAACTAAGTCTGACCCAATTTCTTAGATCACTTCTGAAGCTGTCTTTGTCTCTGCCTACTCACTCCTGTCTTGGATATTAAACTCTTCTGAAGCAGCTTTACTCCTTTTATGCCTCTGAATTCCAGGACATGGGCCTTGCTGGTGGGGAGAAGATTGAATGTTAAACATAACTGAGGTACTGTCTTACAGCTATACCAGCTGTGCAGAGAAAAGCAGTTCTGTCATGCATCTCAGTGCCTGAGGTGTGTTAGTTTTAACTGGAAATATAAGTCTTTGTGCTGATGAAGAAGGATCTTCCAGGGCCTGAGGTCCTGGGGCCACTGGAACGGGACAATCAGATTTCCTTTCTAAGGTGGGAGGCACTTTGTGGCAGGACATGGGCCATGAGTCAGGCCTCATAACAGTATTCCAAACCTGAGCCCTCCCACACAGGCCTGCAGGGAAGGCGGCATTTGTCTCCTGCTGCTGTGCTGGGAAGCTTGTGTGGGGAGGCAAGGAGGATAAGCAGCTCTGAGGAAAATCCTGTTGTGGAACAGCAGAGGAGAGGTAAAATGGCTGCCTGGGGTCCTCATGCACCAGTAGTCACAGCCCCTCTGCATTTTACAGGGAGAGTGGTGCCAGTGGTGGTAATAACTGAGGTTGGCCATTGGCCACCACACTGGTCCACAGTGAGGGCAGGCTGAGATGTCCTGTCAGCCAGGCAAAAGGCCAACGCAGGTGTGGGGACAATGCTCAGGCCAATGCTGAGGGCCTGAGGTAAATGTTACTCTGCTGCTTGGGACAAAAGCCCAGGGAGGCTCACCTCAGGTGTTCTCCACAGAGCCTTTCCTGTCAGTCTGGTTTCCAAGTCCTACAATCCCAACTTCAGCTATATAGTTGGGATACAGCTATTTGGTGTTTTCAGGGTTACTCTGCCTTTTCAGCCATAACCCAGGCTTTTATGATGGTGTTCTTGGTCCCTGACATCCTCGTCACCCAATGCTTCTAGACTTGACCTCTTGTAAACAAATGAGGCCTCTGCTACCTCGATATAGCCCTATTCACCACCACCACCCCAAAACCAAAAATAAAACACCAAAAATACACCACCACAGTGCTTTTAGAACAAATGCAGTCTATGGCAACATTTCCCTCAGAATACTTAACTTTTTCTAGTCCTCAGTAACTGCTCCTAAACCAAACAAACTAGTGCATAAACAGGCCTTGAATTTCTGTGTCCTGAGTTCCATTTTAATTTCTTTTTGGTAAGCCTTTGTCTATCTGGAGACCACTATGTTAAGGTTGTGCATTTGACCAGACTCCCAAAAGCAAGAGTAAGACAACCTGATCCTGTCCATACTCTTGCAAAAGTAAGTGTATAGAATGCTTATTGCAAAGACCATGTATGTATCTTTTAATGGCAATTTTTCAAAATTGTATTTCAGACTGTTATGCATGGAAAAAAAATATCTGAATCTATTTTTAACTTATACATTTGAAGATCATATGCTTATATCAGTGATTTATGTTAGCCCAGAATTGTTCCCATTCACCACAGTTTAGAAGCTTCTACTGGTGGCAGTGCTTGACTGAATATAATCTTTGATAATAACAAATCCAATGTTGCAATAAACATCTCATTTGAAGCAATGATGATAGGCTATTATTCTAAGCAGCCTTAAACTTCCTTGACTGTAACAAATTATTTAGAATTATTCAGGGTGAAACATATAGGTGAGTTGTTAGTGGAGAAGCTGTTACCCGAAAGTACTGTTTTAATCAAGAATTTGAAATGCAGACTAGAGGAGAATTTGATACTATAATAACACCTTTCATACTGAAGGCATTCTGAAGCAATTTTCAGTAATGAGCTAGATAGTGTGGGTGCTCTGCCTGTGCAGGGAATACAAATACCAACAGCCACAAATTATTCAACATAAGCTTTCATACACAGAGGGAAATTTGTTTGACTGGAATGAAGAAAGTCACTTAGGAGACTGCACACCTACAAAAAGATCTTTTTCTAAAAAAAAAAAAAAAAAAAGTATTAGCATTTTCACCTCTAACACAAAAAGTAAGTAACTAAGTTAAAGGGTTTTTTGTGTGTGTTTTCAGCAGTAATTTCTAGGTTCCCTTCCCACCAGCGCTTCAAGCCTCAAAAATAAGACACCTGCATATACCTTCTATTCTAATAATCTAGGAAAACAAACAACCATATAGCTAAAAGCCAGACAATGTCATTAGAGTAAAAAAATAATAATATTCTCTGAAAACAGAAAACTTCAGAGAGAGAATGTATAATTGAGATGTAGTAATCTTTATTTTTTTTGTTATTGTTGTTTCAGTGAACATTACTCAACCAATGGCATAAGTGGGTGGAATAGATCAAAAAAAAAAAAAAAAAAACTCACATAAGGTATCTGAAAGTGATTTTTTGTGTTAAGAAAATTAGAAATAAGAGATTCTTTGTTCTTGTGTTAGGAAATCAGTAGCCATGCTGTAAAGATTCACATAATGAATGATGTTAGGGAATAGAAGAGAGGAATTTACCTGCTTTGGTATATTATACATTGAAATGCTTTGTGTATTAGTGCCTAGTGTCAACTGTTAGGCAATGAAGCCTCTGAACTATTGATTTATATATCACTGGAAAACATCCCTATAGGTGAGGTGAAAGTGTAAAAGCTGACGGAGTCATATGAGAGCAATATACATTACAAATCTACATTAACTTCCACTAGAGAAAAATAATTTGAATATTTGAAAAACATTTGTGTCAACCCTACCTAAAGAAAAAGTGGAAAGTTAAAGAAAAGAAGTTGTGATTTACTCTGACTGAAAAGCTGAACTCAGTTTCAAAATGTAACTTTAATGAAAAGTATTCAGAAAAGGTGACATTTAAGTAACAGATAAAGGGATATGAAAATGTTTTAGAATTGGTACTCCTAAGAAAGTAGAAATAAAATTTTTGGTCAGTAAAGCAAAGATTTTGCTACTCCAAAGATCAAAGATTATTTTCTTAGTTTCTGAAAATGTCTTTAAGTTAACCATGGATTTGAGCATACCAGTTTTAGATAATAAAAGATAAAACAGACTGACTTCCAAATACAAGAATGTAGGATAGCTACACAGGAAGAATATATACAAGACACTGGAAAACTGTTTTCTTATTTTGACAAATATTTCTCATGTCAGCCCAAGCAAAAATCTGGAGCAATTAGAATTCGGTGTACTGGGACACTGGATTCATAATTTCTTTGTTTCCTCTACTTATAAAATTTTCATGTTCAACCACTTCCTGGATTTGCAGGGATAGTGTCATGAGTTTCAGTTAACAAATGTGGATAAGATGTTCAAATATCACCGTGAAAAGTTATCACTGACAGGCATAGAAATTCAAATACAGAATAACTATGTTGCTTCTCTGACATTTTTATCAAGCTGAGTAAAACATTCTGGTTCTGACAGTACTTTTTTGTATGTTTGGCTTTAATTACACTCCATTTTTATTCATATGCTATCTGAAATATATTTTTCCACATTATATATCTTTTAAATGTCTTTCACATTCTTTGACTAGCTCATTGAAGACGAGACAAAATAATGTGGTACCTTATCATGTAAGTGTTGTGCAGTGCAATACCTCTCCAAATGAGCAAAGGAGAATGGATAAGCTTCTAGATATAAAAAGTTTAAAGAAGGAATTGACCAATAGAGTTATTTGCAAGTCTGTTAATTTTTGTAACAGGAAAACCATTGGCAGTTCCAAGACTTTTTAGAGAATATTCACAGAATCACAGAATTGTAGGGGTTGGAAGGGACCTCAAGAAGTCATCAGGTCCACCCCCCATATTGTTTCATTGCATGTCAAAACATTTGATAGGAGAAACACCATCATACTAAACATTCTGACAATATAATTGTCTGCAATGAAACAGCCTGCTGGAGGAAAAAGGGATCTACATTTTGAGTAATTAAAAAGATGATAAATTACTGTCACTTCAATTATTATTGTGTCTCATTTTCTTAACTTCAGGCTGGAGGCTGCAGAAACCGATTTGTGCATTAGCTACATGAACATCTATCATGCTACAAACTTGAAGGATCCAAAATGCTTTCAGGGGAGCATGGGACAGAAAAAAGAGTATTCCCTAAGCAAAACCCAAGATATTAAACTGAATTCTGTTAATTATTTCCATATTTCCATTTTCAGTTCTGTAACTTCATAATTTTTTTTGGGGGGTGGGGGGCTCTAAATGTTTTTGATTCTACTTACTTCTATTTACGTTCTTCTCATAATTACCTTTCTAGGTAATTAAAATTACCTGGTAAATATCCTGTCTTGTTCAAACTACAGCTGCAATAACTTTTTCTGAAACATACTTTCAACTGAATGTTTTACTTAAAATTCATCCCGTAAGCACACACTCTGTAAAATATGTAAAATAGTTTTTGAATTGATTTTGGTTTTTATTAATCATGTTTATAAATGTGTATATATGTACACATTAAGGGTGGGAGGATTGATAAGAAACAGTGCATTTCTAAGAACAGCATCATGGGGTCTGCAAATATATCAAAAACCTCCATACTAGATAAGAAATGATTTCCCCAGTACTTCGCTAATATATAAGTTCTTAAACATGTTGTACATTACTGCCTGCCTTATCTGCATTTGTCATTTTCCAGGGCTATTCTGTTATCAGCATAATTGTTTCTGTGGTTGTACTGTTCCCAATAAATTACTTTTTTTTCTTTTGTTTTTATTTAACTCCTAATCCCTCAAGAGCACTTAAGGACAGTAAGACTATGAAGAGACAGAGAACAACAACTGAACAACTGAAGTTCCACCACAAGCTAGTAAGTTCAACGTTTTCACATTTGGTATTTGCAGTGAAGAGGACAGAAAAGATGTGGAGACTTTGCACCATTGTGCAACTATGGCTTTCATTGCACTCTCTTAACTTGCACTGTGAACAGAACACTGCATGACGGCAACATAGAAAATTTCAGTAATTTTAAGACAATCATATGTCTAGTTTTGGGGGATAATTCCTTTATTTGTTAAGTATTAAGGGGAGAGAGAGAGTAGCAATTTATCTGGTCAAATCACAGACATTCAAATATGCTTTTCAGTTACTAAAGAGGCTGGGAGTGGCTAGCTGAGTCTTATGTATCATTTAGATGTCTGAGTGAAGTCATATCAGTCTCATGCTGTGCATCTAACTAATAATTTGTGACCACAAAAAATAAATTAAAATATTATTTGAAAATTTCTAGCTTGCATAAGTATAAATAGTGTTAAAATTTTTTTTAAAAAAAAAAAAAGTATTAGCAGTGGGAAAAACATGGAACAGAATTAATCTAACATGACTTTAGATACAATGCTTACAAGACAGGATAAATATCTTTGTTCTTAAAAAATCATTAATTGTTTGAGGAAGTAACTGCAAACAATAATAGTTATCTTTTCTATTATCATTATTGTTTTAATTTCTCTGAAATAGTATCCACACTCTAATATGTACTGTAGTTCTCAAAGTTACAACTAGATTTCAGATCAATCAGGAGACTTCTGTAAGAATTTTCTGAATGTCACAGTTATTAAATTGTAATTATTTCATTTTTTTTAACCAAGGATATCCTTTATCCCTTAATTCCCATTGTTTCTTTTTTTTTTTTTTGCTCTCATAACTACCTACTGAATATTAATTAAAAATAGATTAGTACAATTTTTGACACCTCATAAAATTACACTTCTGACATGGCTGGCTTGTTTAGTCCTTTTTCATTCATCAAAACTGGGATAATATTGAGGGATGATTTAACTATTCTTGCTGACATAACCAGACTTTCTGAAGTGTTTTTTATCTGAAAGGTGGATTCTTTCTAAACATGATATTAAAACATACCTGACACTCAGTCTCCTGAGAAACACCTCAAAATGTAGTTCTTTCTTCTGCTAAATCCAGAATTGTTAAACAATCTACATCTAGAAACTGATCTACATCTTGAATCAATCATTATTACTTGTTCTACTTTAAGTCAAACTAAACATTTAGACAATTTCTAATGGAAAGAAGGTTGGACTGTGTAGTAACAAATTGGAGTCGGGAGTAAAAGCAAAATTAGTTGCTCTGGCACAAGCTCTTGGCTTGTTATGGAGGAAGATGATTACTATAATTAGTGGCAGTGAAGATGTACAATTCTCTTTATGAAATAGCTGTGGATGATCTCCAAAAAAATATTATGCTGGCTGTCTAGCCAAAAAAAATCAAAAGGGGACACCTGTGTTCCAGATAAGAACAGCTGTAAATATGTTGCATAAGCATCACTGCACTCTCATGTACTGTACTTGTTGCGGGAGTCAGCCTGAGATGGAGAATTAGTTCCATTTGGAAGATAAGGAAGAGAAATGGACAATATTTAAGAAAAGTTCCCCTTTCTCCTTATTGTTTTTATTACATTTGTCTTTTTTTTTTCTGGATGGTGGATACAGAAACATGGTCACTGTTCTGGAGAAGAAGGACAATCTAAGTCTTTTTCTGGCCATATTGAAATAGAAACCAGTTTCTGATTTATTTATTTATTTATTTATTTTTAAGAGGAAATGATTTTGATTGTAGTGCACCTTAAAACTTGCTAGCTCAAGACTTTTAGAAGAGTAAGGCAGAGGGATGGTTAGGTTTGCCAACTGTAGTGAGGTACCTGACACTTAAGCCTATCGTGACCAATTTGTTTCTTGACATTTAGAGAAGCAGAAATTTGGCTATGTGGAGAACTGTAATGTTGAACTTCCTTTTTATTTTATATGTTACCTAGAGCCCAAATAATGCAAGGACATATTAAAAAAAGTTTTATCTTTGGGTCTGGGAGCTTAAATTCCATGTAATTTATGTATTAGACATTCAAGTCCATTTTTGAAGCTGTGGTTAGGTACCTTATCTGTTTGGGGGGCAGTTATATTGTTTTAAATGTGCTACATTTGCTCAGTCAAACTTGAAGTCTCTCAACAGAGCTGATCTGGTATTAAGTGCAATTTCAGCCAAATTGTCTATTATCCTGCTACTGTGACATCAATTAGCAGTCCTATTCATCATATATCTTCCAGCTGTAACTTTACAGCTATTACTGATCACATATATTTTATTTTTTACTCTTATAGTGCTGCCAACTATGCAGTACAATGAATGAGGAAAAACTTTGTAACAGTAATGTTAAATAGTACTTTCAGAACAGGGAGAGAAATAGTGTATCCAAATGAAGATTAAAGAAAATTTATGGAGAAGAGCTACCTGAACTGGAGAAAAGTCAGGAGCCCTGGGGCTAATGAGCTCATTCTCACAGAAAACACAAGAAAAATTATGAAATCATGCCCAAAAGATCAGAAGTATATCATTAGTATAGAAGTATATCAAAACACATGTTTTTTATTTCATGAAATAACAAATAATATTATTAAAAAATAACTGCAATTATGATTTCAGTAGCAGTGCTGGAACATACATGTAAATCTAAAAGAAATTATTATGTGAAATGATGCTGTCCTTCTAAAACGAAGAGAAAGGCTGACTTGATGGGTGACAGCAAAGTCTTTCTGCTCTTTTTTTCTTTAATCTTTTTAAAAGGCCAACACATACAGCAAAATGCGATCACTTTATAACGGTCTCTTTCACAAAGCAGGGATTTGAGGAGGCCTTATATTTGATGTTCCATTTCCCAAACTAAAATCCCCTGCTTTGACATTGTTCAAGGTGAGCTTAAATAGGGCAAGAGGCATGCTGTTCTCACAGCTGTATTTGTTCAGGTGCACAGATCCCAACTGTATGTGGCTACCTGTACTAAATGCCAGAAGACAGAAAAAGGGGAAATGACTAGGGAGGAGAATTCTATTTAAAGGTCCTGCTATTGTTAGTACAGTCCCATTGTCCAAATGCATTATAATTAACAGTATCAAACATATGATTTTCTCTTCCTTGCCATGAAAGGAAACAAATTATATCATTCTTTCATAGTGATAATGTTCAGATTTGGTTGTGTTTAAGAAACAGAGGAGTTTCTTCCTCTTTCTTTCCAATGAACTGCAAGCTCTACCTTCTTTTTTGTTCTTTCTTTCTTTTTTCTTTTTATTCTTCTGTTCTTTTTTTCTCTCTCTCTTTGTCTCTCTCTTTCTCTCTTTCTCTCTTTCTCTCTCTTTCTCTTTCTCTCTCTCTCTTTCTTTCTTTCTTTCAATTTCCCATAGAGGAAATAAATGTTAATGGGATGCTTCTAGCGGTATAATTAAAACTTTCTGGCTTGATTAAAGTCTGCAGACTATCAACTGCTAAACCATAAGAGATTCTGCCATTGGCATTTTGGAATATGCAATGCATTCTGATGAACTGTCCCAAAGGAGGTTTATTTTCTTCCAAGAAGACATAATTCGTGAAAAAAAATGAAGAAAGACATGCAGTGAAATAAAGTAAATAAGGCAGTTGTAAGTATGACTGAGAATTGTTAACATGCAACCAAAAATTCATGTTGTCTTCCCAAGACAAGGCATTACATATATTTTTATGTATATATTCTGTATACATATTTATATAATCATATCACCTATATTACATGAGATGCTATATAAATACATATATAAATGAAATGCTAAATAAAAATATATGTGCTGTAGACAGCCATAATACCTGAGCCTTGCTTACTAATGAGGCTAAGACACTGGGGTGAATCACATTGCCAAGAAATAAGTTCTTGTATTCATTTCTTAAAAAAAGATTTGAGAATCTGGGCATTTCATTGAAAAAGAGGTGGGCAAATATTCGTGTGAAATATGAAATAACAGGTAGGAGGACATAGGTGATGTGCAAAATGATTGTATGTTCTATTACAAATTATCCTTTCATCAGAGAGTGAAATAAATTCCCTGCTGAGGTCAAGGGAGAGTAAAAATTGTTAATTTGTAATAACCTGCAGATGGTTGAAAATTGGTCACAAAATTACAAGAGAATATGATTTTATCATTCAATTCTCTGTAACAGACCTTTTTTTTTTTTTTTTTGTAACCCTGGAATTTGCCCAATTTGCTTTAGAAAGAAAATATATTCTGATTAACTTTAATTTAGTTGTGTTCATCATACTCAACCTGAGGCTTGTGACATGTTGTTGAAGATTTCATAAGAAAAAAAGAAAAAAGACAACCATAAGATGTTTTGATTTTCTTTCCTTCTTTATTTTAATTTATTTATTTAGCTCAGGCCTGAAAATTGCTTGGAAACAAGATCTACAGTGCATGATACTGACTTGATACTGACTGCATGATAAGTGAAAATGTGACACTGTACTAAGTGATTAAATTTAATCATTGTACTACAATTTTTATCTAAAACAATTCAGGTAGATCTCCCTGTGCAAGTGTAAGTCATCTGCAACATTTATGTGTTTGTTTAGGTATGTTCTAACTCAGACTCTAACTCAGTTGGTGGAAGGTAAAGCAGTGAACCACCAAGATAAACTGGTTTTAATTCTTCTAAATCCCAAATAAACAATTTTGTTCCTATTCTCAAGTCATTCTTTTGTCATAGCTTTGCACATTCCATTCCACTATGAGATCTTCTCAATGCTGATCCCAGCATTCTTCTGTATGAACCTCTGGATTCCTAAATCATGGCAGTTTTCAAAGATTTGTCAGGCAAATATGGAAAAAGCATAAAGAAATATTTGTACACAGCCAGTCTACAACTGCAAGAAAAATCCTTCCTGCTAATATAACTTCAGTGTATAATGGAACTATTACAACTGACATGCTGGGTGCATATACTCACCTTCATTTTCTGCATAGATTAAATTAGCAGCACACAGGTACATCAAGATCAGCTACCTGGAGCCTTTCTCCATCAGGATGGTGGCCTAATTCAGCTGGCTTTGTGTTAGGCCTTGTTTAATTTAAAAAAAAAGAGTTGTTTTCCAGCATGAATCATACCAAAGGAAGAATAGCCCTTTGGAATGCTTAATAGTCTTTCTCCCACCATTTTTATTTAAAGATATCTCTGCTGATTCAAATTTAACCATCCTTCAACTCTGAAACTTTTTTGCCATATGGGTTTCCCAGAGTTGTTACATATTTTTTCATAAACTGAAGAAGCTTAGTTATTAATATTACTTGAAGCATTTTTTAAATGAAGTGAGAAAGACTGGAAAACAGAAAAAAAAATAAAATAAAAGAGATTTGGTGTTGGTTATTTTATATTCTCTGAGAGCCACAAGTTTATATACTATCTTCTAAATAGGACATGAGTTTATTTTCCCTCAAGAAGCAGAGCGTCCCTGTAACACCACAGGGAAAACTTTTTTCAAGACACATATAAATTCAGAACTATCTAATTCTCAGTTTCTGTGAGGATCAGGTTTTATAATCTTTGTTCATCGTGGATTACTTTCTAACTTATATTTCTGTTATGAACATGTGATTCCCTTTTGAGCTTTTGGGGAAATTATGATACAGGGAAAACTGAAATTTTGTTTTTGCTCCATTTTAGAATGTGGATGATATTAAAAATTGCTGCTTTTTTTTTGTCCTAATACCATTGGTAACTAAACAAACCACTGTAAGAAGTGAAATAAAGGAAAAACAAGTTAGTAGTTTCCAAATTTTGAATAGTCATTGCAAAAATGTTCAGACTTTAGTTACGTATTCTAGTGAATGCATTGCAGATGGAGCTTTACTTGTAAGTTATCTAACTGTAAAGCAGGGATAAAAAAAGTAGTCAATATTTGAACATGAAAGAATTTTACAGAGTACGTATTAAAAATTTCAGATTATCTATTCATGATTGTTACTTCTTTCATTTATCAATTGTCTTTTCTGTTTTCACTGTCTCTAATCTTGCAAGTGATGAAGTTAGTAGATGTAGATATAGATTTAGATCAAAAGATGCAAACATTTTCTGAAAATGGTAAATTTTATAGAAAAACATGAAATCATTTTTTATTGGTCAGAGGCTTCATCAAATTAAAAAAAAAAATAACATCCTTTAGAGTAGTTGTGGGTCTGAAAAAATGGTATATTAACATTTTCTGTATTTGATAAATTGTTCAGTTGCCTAAGACATTTCAATTAACATAAGTACAATGTGTGAAGAATGAACCATGTTGTACAAAAGAGATTGTCAGATAATAGTAAGTTGGTACCCAAGAGATTTTGAAAATGAGGTGAAGCAAAAATTAATTCCCTTCATTTGTGATTTTGGAAATATTGTATGTAGGAGCTCAGTTATGACATTTTTGTTCTGTTGTTTTCATATCCCTTCTCAATTGCTTTTTTCTTTCTGAGGTGAAGTTTTGTGGTCTAGTTAATCTTTTATTTTAAAAATGTTTTAAGACAGGATTGTCCCTGAAAAGTGTAATCACTGAATCCCCCAGTTATTGAATCCCTGTCCCCATGTTGCCTTACCACTTGTTTTGGCACAACTGCTTCTGTGCCCATATGGTGATTTTGATAACAGAACTGATTCAATTTACTACTATTATTTTTAACTTTTTTTTTTTCCTCAACCAGCGTAGATTCCAACTCATGTTATTGTTCAGCCATACAGTCTTCCAGTGCGTCTTCTATACCTTCTTGTCACCTTGGTCTTTATATTTTCTTTCTACATCATTTTTTGAGTTTAGGTGACTAATATTTACAAGATGGATTTGAACAGTCACTTAAAAATGCCTTCTGTTCTGCTCTCAGTTCTTTTAACCATGTCTCTAATGTTCTAAAATTTTCCTTGACTGTTGTGGAGGAAATAACTTATATTCCATAGACTTTTATTCTTTCTTATAGTATTTTAAAACCCATGCCTATGTACATATACTTAGGGATTTTTTCCTGTTATGTGTATTAATTTGTATTCATACTGCATCTCATCTGCAATTTTATTGCCAAGCCATGTTATGTTATGAGATTTTTCTGCAGCCCTTTGTAGTAAGTTTTACTTTTGGTTATTATGAAACGATTAGCACAGGAATTTTGGTATTCAGACATTTTTTCAAATCATACAGGTACGTATCTGCAACACAGGTGCTGGATATAATTCTCTGAGACCGAAATCCTATTGTTATGAACTTATGTGATCGTATAAATTGTTTCTACCTGTGTTTTCTTGTTTGACAAAAATGGCTTCCCTTTTCTCTCAAGATAAAATCATTTTCTTGCAAATGAATGCAAAGACTTTTTGTGTCTTTGCTAAGAACTTATTTAGAAGTCCACATACTCTACATATAGAAGTCCACATATTCAAAGTCCACATAGTCTACTATTATCTAGATGATTTCTCCTTTTTTGATATATACTAATTCTTTTAAAAAACACGAATAATGTTTGTGAGCTGTTTGTTTCCTCTGTCAGAGGAAAGATCTTCCCATCTTTTTATGCAAATAATCTGAAGCGTATACAGTACATCTGATTACTGCTGTACAAAAGTGTTTTCTGTACAATTGCTTCCTTTCATTAAAATGAAAAAGCTGGCTTTTTATTCTACTGAAAACCTGTGTTGAACTGTGTTTTTTGTGCTGAGCTATAGGGAAGGATTCTTTTAAAGAGTATCAGTCCATATTCTGACTTGTGATACTGGTTGTGCTGAGATGCATATTTCATTATTTTAAAACACAAATCCCTCTTAGAGTTTCTTCACAAAGATATGGAGTGTAGAGATACCATTGTGGGTTACTGCAGTGAATTGAACCTCAGAAGAAGTTGCTACAAAACAAGCTGGTGATAATCATTCATTGTTCAAACTGTAGTTTTAAGATTTAGGCAAGATATGAAGAAATAACGCTTAGTAATGAAAATGTTTTTTACTATTGTACTAGGTCTGCTGGGATGTTAACTTTCCCTGCAGCAGCCCATACAGTGCTGCAGTCTGCACTTGTAGCTAGAACAGCAGTGGTATCACAATGGTGTTGTGTCTGCTGCTGAGAAGTGCTGGCACAGCATCAGAACTTTCTCTAACCCTCCAAGGGAGTGGGTGAAAAAGTGAGAAAGGGCAGCTGACACAAACCAACCAAGGGGATATTCCATACCATATGAGGTCACACTCAACTGGCAGAAGGGGATAGGGAGCAGGATGTGGCCCTCACTATTCACGAAGAAATGGTTGGGGACCTGCTATGGCACTTGGATGTGCACAAGTCGATGGGGCTGGATGGGATCCAACCAAGGGTACTGGCCAAGCCACTTTCCATCATTTATCAACAATCCTGGCTATCAGGGGAGGTCCCACTCAACTGGCGGCAAGCAAACGTGACGCCCATCTACAAGAAGGGCTGGAGGACAGACCCGGGAAACTACAGGCCTGTCAGTTTGACCTCAGTGCCAGGGAAGCTGATGGAGCAGATTATCTTGAGAGTCATCACTCAGCACTTGCAGGGCAAGCAGGCGATCAGGCCTACTCAGCATGGGTTTATGAAAGTCAGGTCCTGCTTGACGAACCTGATCTCCTTCTATGACAAAGTGACGCACTTGGTGGATGAGGGAAAGGCTGTGGAAGTGGTCTACCTTGACTTCAGCAAGGCTTTTGACACAGTTTCCCACAGCATTTTCCTCAAGAAACTGGCTGCTCTTGGCTTGGACTGGCAAACGCTTTGTTGGGTTAGAAACTGGCTGGATAGCTGGGCCCAAAGAATTGTGGTGAATGGAGTCAAATCCAGTTGGAGACCAGTCACTAGTGGCGTTCCCCAGGGCTCGGTGCTGGGGCCAGTCCTCTTTAATAAATTCATCGATGATTTGGACGAGGGCATTGAGTGCACCCTCAGTAAGTTTGCAGATGACACCAAGTTAGGTGCGTGTGTCGATCTGCTCGAGGGTAGGAAGGCTCTGCGGGAGGATCTGGATAGGCTGCACCGATGGGCTGAGGTCAACTGCATGAAGTTCAACAAGGCCAAGTGCCGGCTCCTCCACCTGGGGTGCAATAACCCCAAGCAGAGCTACAGGCTGGGAGATGAGTGGTTGGAGAGCTGCCAGGCAGAGAAGGACCTGGGAGTGATGGTTGATAGTCAGCTGAATATGAGCCAGCAGTGTGCTCAGGTGGCCAAGAAGGCCAACAGCATCCTGGCTTGCATAAGAATCAGTGTGGCCAGCAGGGCTAGGGAGGTGATCGTCCCCCTGTACTCGGCTCTGGTGAGGCCGCACCTCGAGTACTGTGTTCGGTTTTGGGCCCCTCGCTACAAGAAGGACAGGGAGGTGCTTGAGCAAGTCCAGAGAAGGGCAATGAAGCTGGTGAGGGGCCTGGAGAACAAGTCCTGTGAGGAGCGGCTGAGGGAGCTGGGATTGTTCAGCCTGGAGAAAAGGAGGCTCAGGGGCGACCTTATCGCTCTCTACAGGTACCTTAAAGGAGGCTGTAGCGAGGTGGGGGTTGGTCTGTTCTCCCACGTGCCTGGTGACAGGACGAGGGGGAATGGGCTTAAGTTGCACCTGGGGGGTTTTAGGTTGGATCTTAGGAAGAACTTCTTTACTGAAAGGGTTGTTAGACATAGGAACGGGCTGCCCAGGGAAGTAGTGGAGTCACCATCCCTGGATGTCTTTAAAAGACGTTTAGATGTAGAGCTTAGGGATATGGTTTAGTGGGGACTGTTAGTGTTAGGTCAGAGGTTGGACTTGATGATCTTGATGTCTCTTCCAACCTAGAAATTCTGTGATTGTGTGATTCTGTGAAAGCTTTCAGTCCTTTAGTGATGTGGAGTCTCATTATAGGAGAAATATACAAACCAAGTCACTCCTACCATGAACAGCTCACATTTAATTCTGAAATTAATTAATTCTGAATTCTAAATTTGAATTAAAAATAATTCTAAAAGATAGTAATGTAAAGCACAGAAATAAATTACATATGAATATGAATTTGCTATTATTCTTAGTCCTTTTCCCCCGTTCTATTCAGTTGGATTTCCTATTGCTTTAAGAAAGTTTATTGTTGTTCTTAATATTGAAGCATCAATATTAAAGTAAATTAACTACAGTTATATCCTCAAATTATTATACTTATTTGTCCATTAATTTTTGTGTTCAAGGACTTTTGTTTGATTTTTAAGTGGACTAAATGGAGAAAATCCCAGGAAAGGAATAAAAAGTAACCTGCAAGCATAAAATATGACAAATGTTTGAAGGAAGTGGATTTGGTTAATCTAGGAAAGAGACGTGTAGTACAAAAGTTTACGTACACTAAAAATACCTGAGAAGAAGGAGAAAAAGAAAATCTATTTTCTCCTGTCAACAGAGGACGTGATGAGATACAAAAGGCTCTAGATGGACAGGGAGGAGAGCTGGGATTGCAAAGTACTGAAGCGAATTGTCTGTTTCAGACTGATTTCATTCAGTCTACGAATTTATCACCCCCCCCCCCCCCCCCACTAGCTTGTTTGGAAATTTTCAAGTAAAACTAAGAAATGAAAGGACAGATCTTTTGGTATTAAATGAAACAAAAATAACACTAAAAATGACACTGTTATAGCATGTTCTGACAGTGGAACATGATGCTAGTGTGTGTGTACATGTTATTCCACTTGGGAATGGAGGACAGCAGCTTCACAAATTGCCATTGTGACTCTAGAACTCTGCAGTCTCCAAATTCTTACTGTCTTCCATTACTAAAACACAAAGACAATTGTCTATTTTGGTCTCTTGAGTTCTTTCGAGGTAACAAGTTTTGCACTTTCTTTAGATGTAAATATAAATCATGCTTGGCTGTTATACAATTAATTAGATACATAATAATTAGACATTACAGGTCACTAACTTATGAAAGAGCCACGGGCCATAGTCTGAAAAATCACAGTTCTTTTGGTCTGTAAATAAAAACAGAAAGGTAAGAAAAATCATGCAGTAGAAAAAAAAATTATGAAGTAAAAGAAAAATTATGAAGGAAGTAGTACTAGAAATCACTGCAGATCTCAAACATCTTTCTACAAGAGTAAGTGAATTGAAAGAATTTGTCTCATACACAATGACACTCCCAACAAAATTATTCAGAAATTGATAGAGTCCATGTAATGTCTCTCCCTGACATTACATGGTCTTTTCTTTCAAAGGATACGTTATTTCTGTGTTATGAACCCAACTGCTGCTATACTTTAAGGCAGTAGGAAATAAAGCATAGGTATAGGAGTAAAGATATAGACAATTAAGGCATAGGAAAAGCAAAGGAAACAAAATGGGCCATCTCAGGTCTAATCTAATAGAGAAGAAAGGTAAGTATATACAGTTTTCTACATCACATATTACACCACTGAGACAGCTTGTCTGCCAACAACAGAAAACACATTAAACACCCCCTAATATAGTAGTCTGTTTCTCAAATAGGAGAGAGAGAGAGAGAGAGAGAGAGAGAGAGAGAAAGAAGTGTATGTACTTACTCTAGAACTGTAATGTAAGTCAAAGTAAGAACACTAAATAAAATGGTTATTGCCCCCCTCCATCTTGACCATACACACACACTTTGGTTCCAGACATGTACCTTGCTTACTGGATCAAACCTCCTGACTGAACAAAGGCCAAGTCAACTCTTTTAAGAAAAAATGTGAGGAACATGATTTTATTAGTGACTGTTCTCTCTCTCTCTCTCTCTCTTTCACACACACACACACAAAAGTTAAGGCTCACAAGCAATTTCAGCCAAATGATGACTGTCAGGCAATAAACAGCACCTTGTTCTAACATAGGGCATCCTTCAGCACTTTCCAGCAAGATGGGTAAAACCTTATTTGTTCAAGGTCACTGAAGTGATAGAATTTGTCATTCTTGACCTGTCATCAATATAGGTCAAGTTAGTATATAACAGGTTGGTACTTAGTTCTGGGCTTTTTGTAACCCATTGTTATTCTGAACTGAAAAAGAAGCCAATAACTCTTTTTCCTGTGTTATCTAGAATAAAAGGGAGTTCAGTAAGAAAAAAAAAAAATCACCTTAAAAACACTTTTTTTCAATTTTGAAAATTTACTTCAATGTGACAATTCTAACCACATTTTCCCATTTATTTTAAATTTTCTTGAGGCTGTGGTAAAACAAATTAAAAAAAAATGATTGAAAGAAAGAACAGGTACAAGGTTCAGATTGCATCCCACAAACCAAACAAAGATATTAAATGAAAGATATTTTAGGTATATTTAGTATTCAATAACAGTAATACCCCCCCCCCCCTTTTTTTTAATGTCTCAGACTTTAAAGCAGACAAAAGTTATTGTTAAACAGTTTTATAGTTAAAGTACCAGCCATTTCAGAGACAAGGCTCAGAGGAGGTGATACACCGACATTTTTGAAGTTTGGTGTACTGTGCCAAATAATATAATTTCAATTATGCAACCATATAATGTCAGTTATGTATTACACAAGATTTTGATTTAGGATATTTTTCTCAATGCATAGATGTACTTTCATAGAATGACATGATTTCAATTGTGTGTGTCCAGCAGAAGGAAGAGTTAAGTCCTCTAGGAATTGGAAATTCATGGCTCCATTAGTCAGTGTTAGCTTTTCAGTTTCTATATGTTTATTACATTTATTCCTGATCAAAATGATTTATTGCCCAATCTCCATATTTTATTATTTTGCCTTACACATCTTTCACTCAAGTGGCTGACTATAATTCCCTGCAGTTGTTCCAATAATAAAAGAAGTCTGTTAATATGATTTCCTCCATAGATCATTCAATATTCATCACACCTGGATAACATAAATGATTTATGTTAGGTAACTGAGGTAACTGGAAGAAAGAATCCTACAGCTCTGTTCAGAAAACTGAAAAACAGTGCCTTATTACATCTTTATTATGTCAACTAAACCATTTTGACTTCAGATCATCTGGTAGAAAATGAGCTTTTGGCCAAAATAAAGAGCAAGAATTCAATATCATATACATAAGTCATAATAGCGGCTGGTCATAACATGATATCTTTATATAGGTCTGATTTCATAACAGTAACAATATCCATTGTATCAACTGAGGCCAGGATTTCACCTTTGACCTTACAAAACCGACCTCTTAACTTGTATTTGAAATATTAGACCTGATGCAATGCTGGATGTGCTATATTTATAAAAAAGCCTTCTAAATAACTTTGAAATGTTATGTTATGAATCTGTCTTATAAGAAAGAAAATATTTACTGATAGGCAAGTTTTAGACTTACTGTTCCTAATTATATTTAGTGAAATAGCAGGATTATAAAATGTATGGAAATAAAAAGGACAACAGTGGAAATAATCAGGAAAACATGATGTAAATCTAAAATTGGAAGGCAGAATTTTGAAGCAAGTTCAGAAACATAATGTATCTTGGTGGACATAAATTTACATATTACTGTAAAATACTTGTGAAGTGGTGACTTCTTTCTTGATGACTTTCTAATACTTGAACAAATATTAGTGGTGGTTTTATTATCATATACATAAAAATGAAGATAAAACAAAGCACATGGCCCAATAATTCTTGGGTATAAGTCTTGCTTTAGTGGTCACAGATGTCTATTTCTGAAAATCAACAGTTTCAAAGGTTCTCATGTTTTCACAGAAGGTATCCCAGATTAGTGCATGAAATGCACCTTTCATTTTATATGTAAAATAGTTTTTTGGTTTATGATTTGTCTTTTGTGGGAACCATTTTATTAAGCTATATTTCAAAACATACCTGTGATTATAATTTTAAACATATGTAGAATATATCAGAGAAAGCAAATCTATGTTTTTTCTTAACATATCAAAACCCCTGTAACAACAACATGGTAAAGAAATGACATTTGCTTCTTCAAATTCTTACATCTCAGATATGTGTCTATTCTTTGACTGAATGTGTCAATGAGACAATAATGAGACAATAATGATTCACATTACGAATGTGAAAAGAATATGGAACAATAATGTTCCTATTTTACACAGCCATAATTGAGACACAAATGCCAAGGTTTACAAAGTTAAAGAACCTGTGTATATAAATTCAGGTTACATAGTTGCCAAATAAATTTCTAATCAACAACCTTTTGAGAAAACTGTTTCTATCTGTACTACTTACAATGATACTTCATTATCTTGGCAATTTTGCCTCTTGCCATAAGATGGGCTGATAAGGACAATTGGAAAGACAAAAGTATAAACTGAAATGGTAAATGTCAAAATGATTAGGTAACAGACTATTGTTTACTATCTTTAAAATACTGATACAGAAAAATTGAGTAAAGGAGAGCAAGCATGTAGAAGAGCCAAGAAAATAACTTAGGTTTTATGAATCCCTGTACAATAGATAACTACAAACCAATGCAGATTACTAATATGGTTCATGATATGAAAAGGCTCTCAATGTTTTACATGCTTATTATTTGTTCTCAAAGATGCATATGAGCAAAGAGACAGATTGATACTTTGAGTTAACAATAGATATCAGGATACCTTGTCGAATACTGCATGTGAACTAAATTAGCACACTGAAGAACTAATGGTCCAGTCTTGTTCAACATCTTCATCCACGAACTTAATGAGGGAATAGTGTCTGCCCTCAGCAAGTACACTGATGACACAAAGCTGGGAGGAGTGGCTGACACGCCAGAAGACTGTGCTGCCATTCAGCGAGACGTGGACTGGCTGGACAGGTGGGCAGGAAGAAACCAAATCAGGTTTAATAAGAGCAAATCCCAGTCCTGCACCTGGGAAGGAACAACCGGACATATCACAGAATCACAGAATCACAGAATTTCTAGGTTGGAAGAGACCTCAAGATCATCGAGTCCAACCTCTGACCTAACACTAACAGTCCCCACTAAACCATATCCCTAAGCTCTACATCTAAACGTCTTTTAAAGACTTCCAGGGATGGTGACTCCACCACCTCCCTGGGCAGCCCGTTCCAATGTCTAACAACCCTTTCAGTAAAGAAGTTCTTCCTAAGATCCAACCTAAAACTCCCCTGGTGCAACTTAAGCCCATTCCCCCTCGTCCTGTCACCAGGCACGTGGGAGAACAGACCAACCCCCACCTCGCTACAGCCTCCTTTGAGGTACCTGTAGAGAGCAATAAGGTCACCCCTGAGCTTCCTATTCTCCAGGCTGAACAATCCCAGCTTCCTCAGCCGCTCCTCATAGAACTTGTTCTCCAGGCCCCTCACCAGCTTCATTGCCCTTCTCTGGACTTGCTCAAGCACCTCCCTGTCCTTCTTGTAGCGAGTGGCCCAAAACTGAACACAGTACTCGAGGTGCGGCCTCACCAGAGCCGAGTACAGGGGGACGATCACCTCCCTATCCCTGCTGGTCACACTGATTCTTATACAAGCCAGGATGCTGTTGGCCTTCTTGGCCACCTGAGCACACTGCTGGCTCATATTCAGCTGACTATCAACCATCACTCCCAGGTCCTTCTCTGCCTGGCAGCTCTCCAACCATTCCTCTCCCAGCCTGTAGCTCTGCTTGGGGCTATTGCACCCCAGGTGGAGGAGCCGGCACTTGGCCTTGTTGAATTTCATGCAGTTGATCTCAGCCCATCGGTGCAGCCTATCCAGATCCTCCTGCAGAGCCTTCCTACCCTCGAGCAGATGGACACACGCACCTAACTTGGTGTCATCTGCAAACTTACTGAGGGTGCACTCAATCCCCTCATCCAGATCATCGATGAAGATATTAAAGAGGACCGGCCCCAGCACCGAGCCCTGGGGAACGCCACTAGTGACTGGCCTGCAACTGGATTTGACTCCATTTACCACAACTCTTTGGGCCCGGCTGTCCAGCCAGTTTCTAACCCAACGAAACGTACGCCAGTCCAAGCCAAGAGCAGCCAGTTTCTTGAGGAAAATGCTGTGGGAAACTGTGTCAAAAGCCTTGCTGAAGTCAAGGTAGACCACTTCCACAGCCTTTCCCTCATCCACCAAGTGCGTCACTTTGTCACAGAAGGAGATCAGGTTCGTCAGGCAGGACCTGCCTTTCATAAACCCATGCTGAGTGGGCCTGATCACCTGCTTGCCCTGCAAGTGCTGCGTGATGACTCTCAAGATAATCTGCTCCATCAGCTTCCCTGGCACTGAGGTCAAACTGACAGGCCTATAGTTTCCCGGGTCAGTCTTCCGGCCCTTCTTGTAGATGGGCGTCACATTTGCTAGCCGCCAGTCAACTGGGATCTCCCCCGATAGCCAGGACTGTTCATAAATGATGGAAAATGGCTTGGCCAGCTCCTCCGCCAGTCCTTTCAGTACCCTTGGGTCGATCCCATCCAGCCCCATCGACTTGTGCACATCCAAGTGCTGTACCAGGTCATCAACCATTTCTTCGTGGATAGTGAGGGCCACATCCTGCTCCCCATCCCCTTCCACCAGTTCAGGGTACTGGGTATCCAGAGAACAACCGGTATTGCCGCTAAAGACTGAGGCAAAGAAGGCATTAAGCACCTCCACCTTTTCCTCATCTCTTGTAACTAAGTTTCCCCCCGCATCCAGTAAAGGATGGGGGACGACCTGGCCAGCAGGTCAAGGGAGGTGATCCTCCCCCTCTACTCTGCCCTGGTCAGGCCTCACCTGCAGTACTGTGTCCAGTTCTGGACTCCCTAGTACAAAAAAGACAGGGATCTCCTGGAAAGAGTGCAGCAGAGGGTCACAAAGATGATACAGGACCTGGAGCATCTTCCCTATGAAGAAGGCCTGAGAGACCTGGGTCTGTTCAGCCTGGAGAAAAGAAGACTGACAAGGGAATCTTATCAATATTTATAAATACCTGAGGTATGGGAGACAGAGGGATTTGGCCAACCTCTTTTCAGTGGTTTGTGGGGACAGGACAAATGGTAATGGCCACAAGATGAAGCACAGGAAGTTCCACACCAACATGCAAAAGAACATCTTCATGGTGAGGGTGACAAAGCACTGGAACAGGCTGCCCAGGGAGGTTATGGAGTCTCTTTCTCTGGAGATATTCAAGGCCCATCTGGACGCCTACCTGGGCAGCCTGCTCTAAGGAACCTGCTTTGGCAGGGGGGTTATATATATAGGTTATATATAGGGGGGTTATATCCATAGGTTATATTGGATATAACCGTAGGTTATATCCAAATATGTGTGAATTTTGAATAATACTGGATATAGGGGAAAAATTAAAAGGATTAAGAGAAGTTGACATGAAGTGATCAGATACTAAGGAAGAATAGGGTAAATCTTACCCATTCCATCTTTTAGGCTATTCTTTAAGTGGAAAAATTTAATTTCACATTAGCTAGAAAGGCACACAGCACTGCATGTTATTATCTTTCACAGAATGTTTGAAATATTTGAATGTTTGAATATTTTCAAACCATTTAGGAGAATTAAAAAAAAAAAAAAAAAAATTAATCACCTCACTTTTTGTTCAGAATCATGTTCAGTATTTTTATTAGACCCAAAGAGAATTCTGCATAAAATGGCATCTGCATAAAGTGGTAAAATATAATTATTATACCACCATATATAAAATATGATTATTTTACCACTACAAAAATATTCACTCTGTCAAAGTGGGTACTTTCATTTGACATATTCACTAAACCAATTTGAGCTGCATGTCACAGCTGTCATTTAGCTGGGAGTAAAGATACTTTTTTGCTTTCATACACATAGCTCTCAGAGTATTTATTATAGCTCATTTATGCGCTCCAGAGAAACTACCTGGAATCAATGAAAAATACCAATAAGATAAATAATTACTTCTAGCAAAGGGAGTGGTTGGTGATTGCAGCTCCTTTCATGGTAAGTTAATGGAAACTCCTTACAATGAACTTTTGCTTGGGCCATATATGTCCTAATTTGTAAAACACCATAAACACCAATTTTACAACTTTCTTCTCAATATTAGAAATCTCTTAGAAAATAGGAAATACCACTTGGATTTGTGAGACATAATAAACTTAGCCTCAGGACCAAAGTTGTGACTTGACATGAATGCATAAATTGAGAGGCCAACAGTGTAGAAAAATCCAAACACATGCTTGGATATTGTTTTCAGTTATCAACATTTCAGCTACTAATACTGAATTGATAGGGCCAAGATGCACACAAGCATCCCTGGGGTTGGGGGAAAAATAAATCTTCAGAATCACATCAAGGAATTAACAATTCTTTTCAATAATTTGATCTGTTTTTGGGTGAGTCATATGGGGGTTGAATCCAGACATGGTTAACCATGAGTAATTAAGGCAGCAACAACAGCAGGACTTGCATTCTGTCACTTCCAACTTGTAAGGACACTGTATTCTTCAGTTTCTTTGCTCGACTGGATTAAGATTCAGTTGGACAAATGTATTTTGTCATTTATTATTTCGAAGGATACACCTGAAATAAAAACAGCAATCTCTTCAAAGACTCAATTTTCACCTTCTTAGTATGAAAAAGCAGTAATTTATGGACATCATAATATTGGTTTTATGCACCTTATGTTGGCTTTTTTATATTGTAGACATTACCACAATAGCTGTTCTTTTGAAAATCCACACTGTTAATTTGACTCCAAAAACTAAACAAGGGATTTTTTTTTTTTTCTCTCAAGACCTATTAACAATATCAAGACTTCTTAGAAAAAGTAGAGCCAAGGCCAAGAACTGAACATGTTTTTATTCTGTGCATTCATATTTGCAAAAACCTGCTAGAAAAATCAAAGATGATAAATAATATGTAGTTTAATAAATACCTGTAACAAAATTGAAAATTTTATTTAGTTACCCGGAAAGCCAGAAAAAGCCATATTTATATACAGACACTTTATATATAGACAAAAAAAAGATTTTTTATTAGACAATTAGAAGAATGAATGTATATATAATTTAAATATAATTTTATAACAGCATCCTCATAAAATGTGTAATCCAGTCAGTAACAATCTAGGTTCTACCACAGTTAAAGGAAAGGGGGGAAAAAATCTTGCTTAAGAATCTTAAGGCAAAGAGATTACTTTTGCAGTAAAGATGATTCCCTTGATTTCTAGAACAAATTTGCATTTATAAACAATTATTTGTTGGGTTTCCCATTGGGGTACCTCATCACAACTTATGTCCCAGTGTTCCATTGCCAACAGATACTTTATTCTAAGTGAAAATGTAGAATTATATTAGAATTACTTTAAATTATAAAATCTTTTACTCAGATTTCACAATAGCATTTTTGTTTCCTTGAAGGCCATATTTTTGCTATGTTTTACTTGACTGTCAGAAAACAACTGATATAGTAAATTCTGAGAGATTCTTGGAAACATGATACAAATTTTATTAAGAGTAATTTTATTTATAATCCTTGATTCTAACAGTAGTATCCTCTTTCACAGAGGTTAATACCTAGAAAAACTACCATATTCTGGTTTTAGTAGGTCATTTAGGAATCAGGAGTATTAATATGTAACCTAGTTAGTAATAAACACACTGAAATAACTGCTCTTGTTAACCTGATTTTTTCCACTTCAGTGTACAAGTAGCCTTCACCCCTAACAACTGATTTTTGTTTCGCTGATTAGACCCCAGCTTGGCTCAGTTAACAAAAAGGCCTACTTTTATCTTTAAAGTTATGATCTAAGCACCTGAAAGAGATTTTTTTGAGAGGAAATCCATAATTTGTTATGAACTTCAAAAAATGTAACTCTACTATTATAGCTAATTCTCAAGAGAGGCTATTCATGTTCAAGTATGCTCTTAATATCCTCATAATCAACAAAGATGAGAAGGGAAAAATCTAATATTCAAGAGGATAATGAAGCCAAAATGACTGAATTTCCTGGTTTTCAAGACAGCGTAACTAGAGGTGTTGGCCATTTGTTTATTTTTATTTTTCTGAAATAATGGTATGACTGAACAGTTACTGGACCCCATTACATAAAGGGCTGTATGAGTAATATGGCATTTACCAGGTCAAATTGGTACAGCAAGGTGAAAAACATGATGTTTTGTGTGAACTGTATTAGCAGCATCTGAGGAACTTAACCTTCTTGAGCAACTGCTGTTATCATTGATGTAGTAAGACCCGTAAAATAA
Source organism: Heteronetta atricapilla (assembly GCA_011075105.1). Classification (NCBI taxonomy): domain Eukaryota; kingdom Metazoa; phylum Chordata; class Aves; order Anseriformes; family Anatidae; genus Heteronetta; species Heteronetta atricapilla. The sequence continues at coordinate 1,329,785 of CM021743.1, read as the reverse complement.
ATTGAAAGTAACTCTTATTTTGTAACTATTGGTAAATTACGTGACATTTCTGCCAAAAAAAAAAAAAAAGCCTCGCAAGCTGCCATACCAGCTGGAAATACTTCTGTTTAATATAAGAAGTGCAACTCTGAAGAGGTTTTATAGATATGACTAATTCAGTTTAGCTTAATTGTAAATTAATATATTGGGACAGCCAATAGTAAAGCTATCAAATAAATGAAACAGCAGTGGAATTGTCAATATTTCTCCCTTAGCATGTATTTAAGAAGATAATTACAGCTACATGGATCTCCAGTCAGTGGCAGAGATTGTCATACATTACATTCAAACATGCATGAGATTTTTTGGGGGAAAGGACTTGAGCAAAATAATCTGGTTTACCCACTGAACAGTGCCATATGCATGCAAATGAAATTTAGTTAACAAGACAAAGGGGATAATGCTGCAATTAAACAAAGAATGCACCCTATCAGGCAAAAGCCTGTCCAAACAGATGGGCTTGAAGGTCAACAGAATCTGAATTTGCCTATGCATTTGTCAGTAATTGCAAGATACTATAGTCCTTTCCTATTGCAGCTACTGAATCTAACGTGTACATTTCTTGGCAATTAGAAGGCAGGGTGCATAAAAGTACCTACAAAAGCAAACTGAAAAGAAAGTATGCTTTGTTAAAAGAGAAAATAAATTGTGCTGGCCCTAACTGGGAGAAGGTTGATAGGCAGTTTCAGTTTCACTGGGGGCTATTTGAATTTTCAGTAATCACAAAAAACAAACCAACCAACCAAAAAAAACAACCAACCAACCAAAACAAAAAAACAACCCCTTCCCCCCAACAATTAGAAATTACAGGGAGAAATTTTTCTAAGACTCTTCTGTGGGACTGACTTAGAAAAGATGGAACCTTTGAAGTAAGGAAATGTAAAACCAGAGGTATTCTGGGTTGATCATCAAAGTTTTTTTTTTTTTTTTTTTTTTTTTTTTGTATTTGGAAATTCTTTTTTGTTGTTGTTGTTTTGTTAAATGCATCTCAAGGGTAGTTCTTAGGTGAAATTTAAATGAATATACAAAATGGACTTCCACATGGAATATTGATATTTTAGCATGACTTACTGGATGCTCCATCTGTACAGTCAAACCAGGAGATTCTTATTTGAGAATATTTACAAATATATGGATAGAAGATGGGATGTGAAATTTTGAATCTTAGCCTTTGGCAAACTGAATGGGCAGACTGAACAGGATCTTTTATTGTGATAGGTGTGGACAATGTCCAGGCACTGAATATTTACCACCTAATATCACTGCCTTAATATTATATTTTCAATAATCAAAGCAAAATGACTTTTTTTTTTTTTTTGCATTGATACAAATCTTACATAGCACTATTAAAATCAATGACAAATTCCACTATAAAATTTAAAAATAAAATCAGAATTTAAAAGTTTTTCACAGTCAAGTTTTCCAGGACTAAGAATTTAAAGAATAGCAGAGTTTGATCCAAATTAAAGTGGTTTATATATCCTCATTTCTCATATACCCTTTTCTAAAATCTGTCTTCACTCAGTATCTTTCTTCCATTTACTTTTCTTTATTACTCTCCTTTAGCTTTAGAAGACTACATTTGAATAAAAAGCACCTATAGAACTTAATACATAAGTAACGCAAGTCTGTTTCTCTCAGTGAGGCTTTATTATGTTTCTTATTCTGTTCCGCTTGATTCATCTATCTTTATATTCAGCCCATAACTCCATCCTTTCCTTTTTCACACTTATTTTTAGTCTTTTTCCTTTGCTTTGTGTCCTGGTTTCAGTTAGGACAGAGTTATTTTTCCTCCTAGTAGCTGGTAGGGTGCTATGTTTTGGATTAGGATGAGAAGACTGCTGATAACATGCTGATGTTTTCATTGCTGCAGAGCAATGCTTACACTAAGCCAAGGACTTTTCAGCTCCTCGCTCTGTTCTGCCAGCGGGCAGGCTGGGGGGGCAGCAAGAGCTGGGAGGGGACAGACCCAAGACAGCTGACCCAAACTGGCCAAAGGGGTATTCCATACCATCTGATGGCATGCTGAACAATATATAGGGGTGGCTAGCCAGGGTGGGGGGCAGGCTGCTCGGGGTTGGGCTGGGCATCGGTCAGCGGGTGGTGAGCAATTGCATTGTGCATCACTTGTTTGTATATATTATTATTATTATTATTATCTTAATAAACTGTCTTTATCTCAACCAACAGGCTTCACTTTCCTGTTTCTCTCCCCCATCACAGAGAGGGAGGGGGGAGGGTGAACGAACGGCTGTGTGGTGTTTAGCTGCCAGCCAGGTTAAACCACAACAGTCCTTTTGGTGCCCAACTTGGGGCACGAAGGGTTGAAATAACAACGGATCTGACCAGAGCATGTTAAACTAAAATTGGCATAAATATTAGAGCTGCTTAATAGTTGCTAATCAGAATGTTGATTGCTTTAATCTCAAGTCTGCTGTGCCTGTATTCCAAACTAAATTTTATAGCACGTTACTTTCTGTATGTGATCCCCGTTGTGCTGTTTATCCTTTCTGGGCCCTGGTTTAAGATCATTATGGTACTGTGCGGTATAACAATAGCTTACGATACTATGAAATATCTGGCCATGACTCTAACTTGGTATTTGTACTCAACACTGTCGTCGACTCTGTACTTTGGAAACTATGTCTCAGAAACCATTAACAATTACACCTACTGCATTTTTTCATCAGGGAGCCAGTCTGTGGAGGGGACAGGGGAATATATTTTTCCCTACTTGTTCACTCTCCCTCACTCCTTCAGCACCCTCTTATCCCCTGAGCTAGTTATGATAACTCTCCAAGATGCTGAATATCCTTGGGATATGCAGACCAGCATGTTCTTGTTGTTATGTCTCTTGAATGCACTTCAGGTCTGTTTAAGGTTAAACAACTACTTAGGAATCTCATCCAGAGATCTGTCCTGAGGCAGATCTCTGTTGGAGCTCCTGCTCCAGCCCCTTCAGCTGCTCCAGCTCCTGCAGCCGCTCCAGCTCCTACTCCTGCAGCCACTCCAGCTCCTGCAGCCGCTCCAGCTCCAGCCCCTGCAGCAGCTCCAGCTCCTTTGGCTGGGCCAGAGAAATGAACTGTAGCAGTGCAAGCTGTAGCAGGCCCTGCAGAGTGTATTCCAACCCCTGTGGCAGACTCTGTGGCAGAGTTAGAGAAACGAGCTATAGCAGTACAAGTTGCCCCTGTAGACAAGGTGAAAAAATGGTATAGAGACTCAGGTCGTTTAGAACGCAGAGAGTCTAGGTATGGAGAAGATGAGGCTGGGCCATCAGGGATGCAGGAGGATGAAGCTGGGGATGTTGAAAAAACAACATTAGTTACCCAAACCTATACCAGCGTGAGCTACGAGATATGCGAAAAGATTTTGGTCGCTGCATAGGTGAGCAGCTTGGCACCTGGCTGCTCCGGTGCTGGGATACCGGAGCCAATTATGTGGATTTAGAGGGCAGGGAAGCCAGTCGGCTGGGATCCCTTGCTAGAGATGCAGGCATTGACAAAGCAATTGGAGATGGAGTACGATCTTACAGCCTCTGGAGGCGTCTCCTGTACGGTGTAAGGGAAAGGTATCCCTACAAGGAAGAACTTGTATGTCTGCCAGGCAACTGGACCACTATGGAGAAGGGAATCCAGTACCTGAGGGAATTAGCCATACGGGAGGTAATTTATGCCGACCCAGACAATGGACAAATACCCACAGATCCAGATGAAGTCAAGTGTACACGACCCATGTGGCGGAAGTTTGTACGGAGTGCACCATCATCATATGCCAGCTCATTGGCAATAATGGCCTGGAAAGAGGATGAGGAACCCTCAGTGGGTGATGTGGTTAAACAACTCCAGCAGTACGAAGAAAGTCTCTCCTCTTCCCTACAGGCCTGCGTCTCGGCTTGGAGAAACTTTCTGAAAGCGTCCACCAACTGAAAGAGAATACTTTGGAGAAACTTTCTGAAAAGGTCCACCAACTTGAAGAGAGATTATTTTCCTCCCCACCTGAACAAACCAGTGTCTCAGCTATTAGGGGTAAGTGCTCATCCGTACAAGGAAGACGATATGGTGGATACACACCTTGTGCTATCCTGTGGTTTTACCTATGTGACCATGGAGAGGACATGAGAAAATGGGATGGAAAATCCACCGCAACCCTAGAGGCATGGGTATGTGAGTTGCAAAAGAAAACAAGCGGGAAAAAGGGGTTCTCTGAAAAGTTTGCTGCTCCAACTTCCAACAGGCAGTCCCTTAAACACAGGAATGAAGATTCTGACCAATATTAGAGGGGCCCTGCCTCCAGCCGGGAGTGGGAAGGGACAATCGAGTTTATTGGACTGTGTGGATTCGATGGCCTGGCACATCAGACGCACAGAAGTATAAAGCTTTAGTAGACATCGGTGCACTATGTACTCTAATGCCATCAAGCTATAGAGGGCCAGAGCCCATCAGTATTCATGGAGTGATGGGGGGATCCCAGCAGTTATTGGAGGGTGAAGCCCCCAACTGTATTGGAGGCTGAAGTGAGTCTAACTGGGAATGAGTGGCAAAAACAGACCGTATTGTGACTGGCCCGGATGCTCTGTGCATCCTTGGCATAGACTATCTTAGAAGAGGATATTTCAAGGACCCAAAGGGTTCCAGTGGGCTTTTGGCATAGCTGCCTTAGAGACAGAGGGCATTAAACAGTTGTCTACCTTGCCTGGTCTCTCAGAGGACCCTTTTGTTTTGGGGTTGCTGAGGATCGAAGAACAACAAGTGCCAATCACTACTACAACTGTGCACCGGCGGCAATATCGCACCAACCGAGACTCCCTGATTCCCCTCCATGAGCTAATACGTCAACTGGAGAGCCAAGGAGTGATTAGCAAGACTCATTCATCTTTTAATAGTCCCATATGGCCAGTGTGAAAATCTAATGGTTAGTGGAGACTAACGGTGGACTATCGTGTCCTGAACGAAGTCACACCACCACTGAGTGCTGCAGAGCCGGACATGCTAGAACTCCAGTACAAACTGGAATCAAAGGCAGCCAAGTGGTATGCCACAATTGATATCGCTAATGCATTTTTCTCCATCCCTCTAGCAGCAGAGTGCAGGCCACAGTTTGCCTTTACTTGGAGGGGAGTCAAATATACGTGGAATCAGCTGCCCCAGGGGTGGAAACATAGCCCTACCATTTGCCATGGATCGATCCAGTCTGCACTGGGGCAGGGGGAAGCTCCTGAACACCTGCAGTACATCGATGACATCATTGTGTGGGGTGGCACAGCAGAGGAAGTTTTTGAGAAAGGGAAGAAAATAATCCAAATCCTTCTGAAGGCCGGTTTTTCCATAAAACAAAATAAAGTTAAAGGACCTGCATGAGAGATCCAGTTTTTAGGAATAAAATGACAAGATGGACGTCGTCAAATCCCAATGGATGTGATCAACAAAATAACAGCTATGTCTCCACCAACTAGCAAAAAGGAAACACAAACTTTCCTAGGTGTCGTGGGGTTTTGCAGAACTCACATTCCAAATTACAGTCTGATTGTAAACCCGCTCTACCAAGTAACCCGTAAGAAGAATGATTTTGAATGGGGCCCTGAGCAACGACAAGCCTTTGAACAAATTAAGCAGGAAATAGTTCATGCAGTAGCCCTGGGGCCAGTCCGAACAGGACCAGATGTAAAGAATGTGCTCTACACCGCAGCCGGGGAGAATGGCCCCACCTAGAGCCTCTGGCAGAAGGAACCTGGGGAAACTCGAGGACAACCCCTAGGGTTTTGGAGTCGGGGATACAGAGGATCCAAGACCCGCCCCACTCCAACCGAAAAGGAGATATTCTAGAATCATAGAATCATAGAATATCCTGAGTTGGAAGGGACCCTTAAGGATCATCAAGTCCAACTCTTGACACCGCACAGGTCTACCCAAAAGTTCAGACCATGTGACTAAGTGCACACTCCAATCTCTTCTTAAACTCAGTCAGGCTCGGTGCAGTGACCACTTCCCTGGGGAGCCTGTTCCAGTGTGCAACCACTCTCTCTGTGAAGAACCCCCTCCTGATGTCAAGCCTAAACTTCCCCTGCCTCAGCTTAACCCCGTTCCCACGGGTCCTGTCGCTGGTGTTAATGGAGAAAAGGTCTCCTGCCTCTCGACACCCCCTTACGAGGAAGTTGTAGACTGCGATGATATTGGCAGCATATGAAGGAGTTCGATCTGCTTCGGAAGTGGTACTGAAGCACAGCTCCTTCTGGCACCCCGACTGCCAGTACTGGGCCGGATGTTCAAAGGAAGGGTCCCCTATACACATCATGCAACTGATGCTACATGGAGCAAGTGGGTTGCACTGATTACTCAGCGGGCTCAAATAGGAAACCCCAGTCATCCAGGAATCTTGGAAGTGATTATAGACCGGCCAGAAGGTAAATACTTTGGGATGTCATCAGAGGAGGAGGTGGTCTGTGCTGAAGAAGCCCCACTGTACAACAAGCTACCAGAAAATGAGAGGAGATATGCCCTGTTCACTGATGGATCCTGTCGCATTGTGGGAAAGCATCGGAGATGGAAAGCTGCTGTATGGAGTCCTACATGATGAGTTGCAGAAGCTGCCGAGGGAGAAGGTGAATCAAGTCAATTTGCAGAAGTGAAAGCCATCCAGCTGGCTTTAGATATTGCTGAATGAGAAAAATGGCCAGTTCTCTACCTATAAACTGATTCCTGGATGGTAGCCAATGCCCTGTGGGGGTGGTTACAGCAATGGAAACAGAACAACTGGCAGCACAGGGGCAAACCCATCCGGGCTGCTGCATTGTGGCAAGATATTGCTGCCCGGGTAGAGAACCTGGTTGTAAAGGTACACCATGTAGATGCTCATGTGTCCAAGAATCAGGATACTGAAGAACATCAAAACAACCAGCAGGTGGATCAGGCTGCTAAGATTGAAGTGGCTCAGGTGGACCTGGACTGGCAACATAAGGGTGAATTATTTATAGCCCAATGGGCCCATGACACCTCAGACCATCAAGGTAGAGATGCAACATACAGATGGGCTCATGATTGAAGGGTGGACCTGACCATGGACACTATAGCACAGGTTATTCATGATTGTGAAACGTGCTGCAATCAAGCAAGCCAAACGGTCAAAGCTTCTCTGGTATGGAGGACGATGGCTGAAATATAAATATGGAGAGACCTGGCAGATTGATTACATCACACTCCCTCAAACCCGCAACGGCAAGCGCGGGTACGTACAATGGTGGAAGCATTGGATGGCTGGAAACATATCCTGTGCCCCATGCCACCACCCGAAACATTATCCTGGGCCTTGAAAAACAAGTCCTATGGCGACATGGCACCCCAGAAAGAATTGAGTCAGACAATGGGACTCATTTCCGAAACAACCTTGTAGACATTTGGGCCAAAGAACATGGATGGTATTGAGTGGGTGTATCACATCCCCTATCATGCACCAGCCTCCAGTAAAGTTGAGTGATACAATGGACTGTTAAAGACTACACTGAAAGCAATGGGTGCTGGGACATTCAGAAATTGGGATACACATTTGGCAAAGGCCACCTGGTTAGTCAATACTAGGGGATCTGCCAACCGAGCTGGACCAGCCCAATCAAACCTGCTATGTACAGTAGAAGGGGATAAAGTTCCTGTAGTGCATGTAAGAAACATGCTGGGTAAAACAGTCTGGGCTACTCCTGCCTCAGGAAAAGGCAAACCCATTCGTGGGATTGTTTTTGCTCAAGGACCTGGATGCACTTGGTGGGTAATGCAAAAGAATGGGGAGGTCCGTTGTCTACCTCAAGGGGATTTAATACTGGGTGAGAATAGCCAGCCCATGAGCTGAGTTGTATTATGTTAATTATTATATAATACTGTGTGTCAGTACTACCATAGATGAAAATAGTGATTAACTAGAATGTATTGGAAAGAGTGTAACCTGAGCATGACATAAATGGTATGGAATAAGGGGTGGATATATGTCCTCGTTTCAGTTAGGACAGAATTATTTTTCCCATTTCTCTCCCCCATCCCAGAGAGGGAGGGGGGAGAGTGAGCGAACGGCTATGTGGTGTTTAGCTACCAGCTGGATTAAACCACAACACTTTTGGAAAAAAAAAAAAAAAAAAAAAAAAAAAAAAAGCTCCTTGAACCACTAAAAGCAGACCATCCTTTCTGATTACGAACACTGAAGACTTAGTTGGAAGAAAATTCTAATCAACTGGGAACACCTTCTCAGGGAAATCTCTTACCCTAATATTCTTCCCCATCCTTACATTGTAGTCTGAATAACATAAAAGCAATTTATTTCTACCTGTTTCTCCTCGCAGCATCCTACATTGTGTTTCTCTTTCTGCCACAGAAAACCTTTGGCTCTACCAAATTAATTTGGATTTGTTTAAGGATAAACCCACACAACCAGCCAGCCAGCCAATCCTCCTCTTTTCCCCCTCCCCCCAAACATACCAGAAGGAAAATAAGAAGGTGAAATTTAAACACCGGTGGCAATATGGCTCACCCAATCTTCTCAGATGTATACAGTATATAGTTGTGGTGGTTTTACCGTGTTAGGCAGCTGACCACCATAACTGCTCTATCTCCCTCCTTCCTCAGATGAGGAGGGGAAGAAGTAAAGGAAAGAACAACTCACGGGTTGAGATAAGGATAATTTAATTAAAGAGAAAAAATATATATATTATTAAGGAAATATTATTATTAATTAAACAAATCAACTAAAGGGAAAAAAGGAAAGGGGAAGATAGAGAGGAAAAGGGAATAACAAAACAAAACAAGTAAAGGCTATGTGGAAGTGCAGAGGGAAAAAAAAAATTACTCTCTACTTCCCACAAATGAATGATGCTTGACCACGTCGTTGAAGCAGGCCCTCAACGCAGGTAGCCAGTGTTTGGGAGGAGGACAGACTTTTCTGCAACGTGAGCCCACCACCCCCCTTCGTCCTTTTTCCATCTTTTCACAGAATCAAAGAATTTCTAGGTTGGAAGAGACCTCAAGATCATCGAGTCCAACCTCTGACCTAACACTAACAGTCCTCCACTAAACAATATCCCTAAGTTCTACATTTAAACGTCTTTTAAAGACATCCAGGGATGGTGACTCCATTACTTCCCTGGGCAGCCCGTTCCTATATCTAACAACCCTTTGAAAAAGGGCAAAGAAGTTCTTCCTAAGATCCAATGTAAAACTCCCCTGGCGCAACTTAGGCCCATTCCCCCTCGTCCTGTCACCAGGCACGTGGGAGAACAGACCAACCCCCACCTCGCTACAGCCTCCTTTGAGGTACCTGTAGAGAGCGATAAGGTCACCCCTGAGCCTCCTTTTCTCCAGACTGAACAAGCCCAGCTCCCTCAGCCGCTCCTCACAGGACTTGTTCTCCAGGCCCCTCACCAGCTTCAATGCCCTTCTCTGGACTTGCTCAAGCACCTCCTTGTCCTTCTTGTAGCAAGGGGCCCAAAACCGAACACATTATTCAAGGTGCGGCCTCACCAGAGCCGAGTACAGGGGGATGATCACCTCCCTAGCCCTGCTGGCCACACTACTTCTTATACAAGCCAGGATGCTGTTGGCCTTCTTGGCCACCTGAGCACAATGCTGGCTCATATTCAGCTGACTATCAACCATCACTCCCAGGTCCTTCTCTGCCTGGCAGCTTTCCAACCATTCATCTCCCAGCCTGTAGCTCTGCTTGGGGTTATTGCACCCCAGGCGGAGGACCCAGCACTTGGCCTTGTTGAACTTCATGCAGTTGACCTCAGCCCATTGGTGCAGCCTATCCAGATCCTCCTGCAGAGCCTTCCTACCCTCGAGCAGATCGACCCCCGGTACTCGGCTCTGGTGAGGCCTCACCTTGAATACTGTGTTCAGTTTTGGGCCACTCGCTACAAGAATGACATTGAGGCACTTGAGCGAGTCCAGAGAAGGGCGACAAAGCTGGTGAGGGGTCTGGAGAACAAGTCTTACGAGGAGCAGCTGAAGGAGCTGGGCTTGTTCAGCCTGGAGAAAAGGAGGCTCAGAGGTGACCTTATCGCTCTCTACAGGTACCTTAAAGGAGGCTGTAGCAAGGTGGGGGTTGGTCTGTTCTCCCACGTGCCTGGTGACAGGACGAGGGGGAATGGGCTTAAGTTGCACCAGGGGAGTTTTAGGTTGGATCTTAGGAAGAACTTCTTTACCAAAAGGGTTGTTAGACATAGGAATGGGCTGCCCAGGGAAGTGGTGGAGTCACCATCCCTGGAGTTCTTTAAAAGACATTTAGATGTAGAGCTTAGGGATATGGTTTAGTGGGGACTGTTAGTGTTAGGTCAGAGGTTGGACTCGATGATCTTGAGGTCTCTTCCAACCTAGAAATTCTGTGATTCTGTAATTTTGTCCCTGCACAGCCTCGTAACATCCTTACAGTCCTCCTCAGTGGCCCGCCCTTTTTTCCAAAGATTATAAACCCTCTTTTTTCTCCTAAGCTCAAGCTGCAACTCTCTGTTGAGCCAGGCCGGTCTTCGTCCACGTCGGCTCGTCTTTGGGCACCTGGGGATTGACCACTCCTGTGTCGTTAAGATTTCCTTCTTGAAGAGTGCCCAGCCTTCCTGGACTCCTCTGCCCTTCAGAACCGTCTCCCAAGAGACTCTACCAACCTTTTGTTACAAATTACTTCTTCACTGTGGCAAGTTCCAGCCAAAACCTAGTGGTTTATCGCTACTGTCCTGCCCTGCTGTAAGTGTTTATTTTTTAAAAGGCTTTTCTATTAGCCTATAGGTAACTTGCTTCTAAGCAAAAGTGATTCACTGTAAAGACTGCAGTGAGCCAAAGCCAACACAAGTGTGATTCAATTAACAATCCATTATACTTAAAAATATAGCAGCAAAGGTCTAAAGAGTATCTCCTGTTAATTCATAAACATATATTTTGGAATTAAACCTATTAAAATCTGCTATACTAAACTAACCTGTTTAGAAAGCAGTTTAAAAATCATTCACTAGATAGTCATAATAAGAATCATACATAATTAATCATTACCAGTATTGTATTGTCATTTGATAATATTACTGATGTAACTGAAGTTACTCAGTACATTCTTTGGATTAGATTCACCTACAGCACCAACTGCAAAGTGATTCTGTTCCTTCTTGGGTATGTAGCTGATAACAAACAAACAAGCAAACAGTGATAAGATGAAGTAGTTACTCAGTGTTCCAGGGAAAGAACTGAAAAGTACAAGAGTGCTAGTAAGATGCATGTTGAGTATTTTACATATTTTACATTTGAGAGGACTTAGCAACCTCTGGTAAATGACATGCTGGAAGTTTGTTGTGGTCAAGGACTACCACGCCTTGTGTCTACAAGGCTGAAAGTGTTAATGAGCCAGAACATATTGAAAACTTTAAAACTGACTTCCTGAAATATATCTATTTTACTTTTAAAATATTGTAAGATAAAATAATTTTCTGCTGAATTGTACAGATTAATACATAGTTAATTATATAAAGTAATACAAGGATCATTCAATAGTAAGTATACTTAAATAATTCTATTCAATAAAATTAAAACACTATCAACCCGAAACTACATTAAACTGTGTCACAGCAGCTCAAATAAATTGTTACATTTCTTTTATAGCAAAGTGTGTCTTAAACAAATACACATTAAAAAAAATAGATACATCAAACTTTTCATTTTAGATATTAGATAACGAGATCTTACAAAACATTTCAGACAGTGTGGTCCAGTTCCTGATCTGGAGACTCATTTTTCTTGGTTTTGAAAAAGGCCAGCTCCATTGCTTTTACAATACTTTCATTGTGATGATCAGTTTTGAGTTTGGAAAAGCTGTAATCACAGGCACTGATCCTGGGTTTTGAGGTGTTTGGGCGGGAGGGAGGGGAGGGAGGGTAGACATACCAGGTGAATACAATAAGTTATTGGTAATGGCTTCCTGGAACATAAGTGGAATTCAGTTACCCATACCTTTGTATTACTAAATGACCTTATAAACACAAGATACTTAGTAAGCTATTATTTCAGTAAAACTTCCAATATTGTTTTAAATGGATAGAAAGGAACAAACCTGAGAACAGTGCCGATCTTCCTGCTGCATATTAATTAAGTTTAGTATAGCATTTTATTCTGTGAACCATAATATCTATGTGCTAGTCTACTACTTTCATGGAATCTCCTTATCTACATGTGTAATGGTTAGGAACAAAATTTGCCTTTAGAAACCATCAGTGATAAATTTGTGCCTGAAGGAAGAAGGGAGCTATGATTGTATATACTTGACAGAGTTGTTATGCTTGTTATAAATATTGACATTATTATAAATTGAAAGTAGGAGAGCCTGAATGAGCTTTTGGATTTATTTTGTGGTTTATGATTGTGTTTATGGAAATATGACATAACAGATTCCAAAACTGAACTGTAAATAAAGTATTCCTAAAGTCATTAATCCATGAAAGCAGTGCTTATATGGGATTTAAGAAGTCCAGTAACCAAAACCTATCAAAATCAAGGAGTTCTAAAACACTTTAAGGAGTTTTAAAATGTCTTAAAACACTGAGTCTTTTAAAGAGAAAGATTTAGCTCAGTTATTTAAACAGTGTTTGTGAATATGGATTAGGAAGAATTTAAAGATTAGATATTGGTAAAGACATTCAAAACTTTTTAGCAGAAGCAGGGACGGCAGGCTAAACTCATAAAGTGGAATGAAACAGCTAAATTTAAGCAGGCAATATGGCTACTGTTTTTTGCACTGTCCTGCAGAAACACATGATTCTTGCAATTCATTCCCTTCAATTACGAGGAAGGATCTAGGCTTAATTAGGCAAGCGTTTCCAAATTTTAGAAAGCAACCAGTGTGCAATATGTGGGTGCTAATTTGGCAAGGAAATCATTAGACCAAAAGAACTATATTAAAATATCCTTACAAAGGGGTATGACAGTGTTAGCTCTTGGTATTTCTTAACCCAGTAGCTTGAAATTCCAGATCTATCCATTTTATCAAAAGATTTTATTACTTGTTTGTTGGCCTCTCCATATTTCTTTAAATCTTACTGGGCTTAAGAGCATATAACTAATAAGCCATATTATTACCAACAAAATACTTAAGTAATGTATAAAATTGCAGTTTCATCTGCATGAAAAATTTCAGGTGCAATCTGTAATTTAAGTTATAGGCAAATATATATATATATATGAATTTTGGGGGAAAAAAAAATTGTTTTTCCTACAGTAAGAGAATCTTTGATAGGAACCCAAATTTATTTCACATTTGACCATACCAGTAATCATTCCACTTCTGCTATCTTGGAATCTGCTATCTTTTAAGTTGGAATCAAGGGTGCAAGAACTTGAAATAATGTGTAGAAAAGAAGGAAGATAGGAGGAGGTTTATTCTGTTGCTGACTTGCATTTCCATGTGATTTCTAATGGTAGTGAAAATAAAAATATATATTTTTCTAATCAAAATGGTAAAACAGTCAAACATCATGATTGCAAATCAAAGCACTAAGGAACACAGACTGGGAAGAGCTAGCCTAAATTTAGAATCTCATGAGGTGCTATGATGACTTTGAACAGTATCTGACCTCTAGCTGTTTTATACATATATATTATACTTGTATATTATAAGTCTGGAGGATATTTGAATCCGTATAAGCTAAAGTACTTTTTTTTTTCTTTTGTTTAATTAAACAGAGGAGTTTGTTTCTAGCGAAACAAAGCTAAGTTTAAAATAGAATACTTCCAGAGTAACCATAAATTTTCAGTCTTCTCAAAATCCATCAGGAAGAGCAATATATTGTGTAAAAGATTGCCTCATTCACAGCAATGTAGTGTCTTATGAGACCTTTGCAAATACTAAAAAAAATATGCCATTAAATTTTCAGTGAAATTTTTCATTTCTATGAAATGAGAATTTAAGAAACTTCTGGGAAAGTACAAATTGTCTCATGTACCTTTGGGCATTTATTTACAGTCTCATTTATTCTTTTTACCTTAGAAAACAGCCATGAGAGGGTGAAAATACTAGAGCAGATAATACTGAAAGCATTTTCTTAGAAAATGAAGACACTGGATCAACTTTTTGATCAGGTTGATTTAGATAGTTCAACCTACTTGTTATTGGATTAAACCCTGTCAGATTTCTGGATATTCAAACCTCGGTGTTCTTCTTTTTCTAACTTAACAACTTTTTCACTGAAGCTTTCTTTCTTGTATATAATTCTGCACTGAATTTTTCTGAGGATAATTTTGCAAGTGTGTGTAATGTCAATGTGTGCAGGGTCCTTGCCATTAGTAGATGAATTTATAAATGTTTTAATCAGAATTTATAGTGTAATTTATGAGAAAATACTTGAAAATGCATATGTAAATAGCTCCTTGGTGAATGATCATTTTTTCATTATGAAAACACCATGCAAAAATATTTTTAAATGTAATTAAAATTCCACAGATTTATTAGACAACAAAATCACCTCCTTACCAAGTGAATCTGATGTGAATTAAAAATGACCTTCAGCATACCATGGAAATAATACATATTTTGAAGTTTTTCTTAGTTTTCAAATACATCAAAATTTGAAAATAACTTTTGATTTAGTTCTAAATGAATTACTCAATGTTTTTGTTTAGTTGATAGGTGAAATTAAAAATAAATCTTATTAATGCATCCATATTTGTTATAAAATTTCTATAGCTGTCCATGGAAAAAAAAAAAAAAAATGGCAAATGCCCCAAATTTCAGAAGTATTGTTTAAAAGAAATACATCCTCCATTAAGCCTGAAAACAAGATACATTTTTTGCTAATCTCTGTACATATATATAGAATGAATAAATGAGAAATGGCTTACTGGTTTGATTATTTCTGCTTAAGTACAATTAAAATCAGTTGAACAGGGTGTCACTTAATGACTGATCTCCCTAGCTAGAAATTGCTTGTTCCCCTGAATATCCCAGCACGCTTTAAGATGATACGTTTTTGATAATAACCCTAGGCCTGCAATCAAAACAGATAATGGGAATAGAAATGTAAAGTGCTTAGCTTAAGTAAGATTTTAAGTAATCAGATGGTAAGAGGAACTGAAGCTGACAAAATATTAGAATGGAGGAAACTGCAAATGCAGAATATGATGCAGAATATAATTCAGAAATGTAGAATACAAGTCAGCTGAAGTAATAAAGCAAAGGAGTCCATAGTAAAAACTGAGGTTACAGTTCCTAGCACTGAATACAGCAGAAACTAAATAGATTAAACTTCTCATCTGTAGAATGCAGGAGATATGATTCAGACGAAATAAAAGTAGGAGAAAACTGTGCTAACTCCCCACAGTCAGCTCAATTCTTAAAGGATAGTATCTCCCAATGAAAAGCTTATCCACTAGGACATGCATGGTCTTCAATTAAATTCAATTCTTAAATTAGCATTGACTTACATACCAGGATTTTTCTCGAGTCAGAAAAGTGGAAAGAAAAATCTGCTCTGAAGTTCACCCGTGCCTGTCGCCAATGGAGACTGCTATTTCGTTTTTTTGTTTGTTTGTTTGTTTGTTTGTTTTGTTTTGTTTTGTTTTGTTTTTTATCTCAATGGAATTTTGTGACTGATTTGGAAGCAGACTTGGTAATCTACCATTTCACAACAATATTCACAGGAAAATCCCAAGAGTTATTTCTGAGTTTCCTGTCTTCTCACTATAGGCATTTGTCTCTGTCTGTCTGTCTGCACCTCTCCCTCTCCCTGTTTTGTTGCTCACACACACAAATATACAAGTATTATTTAAAAAACAAATCCTTCACTTTAGTGAATGTGATTGATTATAATGTTGTCAATGTTGTATTATGACTTAGAATATTTCTAGTTTGCCTTAAAACTGAAGTTACTGATACCTAGATACAGTTAGCTATTTAAGAATAAGAGTTTTCTAAAAACACATGAAAAATGAGTAAGTTCTTTCTTAAGCATCACAGTTACTAGTGAACCTTTGAAAATGTGATCTATATCTCTCTGAAATCAAAAGACAATTAAAAACAAATCAACTCTATTCTTTAGTATATACTCAGAAGGCTTTGGCGTGTGACTCGATTATTCAGTGTGAATATTGGTGATCAATATTGCTATATCAATTCATTAGTATTTATTTTATTTTTAGTCCCTATAAACTAACCGTGGGCCAGGAATGTCATGCCAGGCACTCTAGTGTATAAAACACCAGTCCACAGGCAGACATGTGAATGAGCCACTGATACTCTAGATGAAACTAGGAGTCATCTGCAACAGCCTGAGCCATGTAAATTATGATTCCTGTTTCTTATTTAATCAATATCACACTGAAAGCTTTTCATTATCATTGTATTTGTCATCTCTGGTGCTGAAAAGTCAAATATGTCCCTTTGTACCATTCCAAGCAAAATTAATGGAGAAATAAATTTGAAATCCACTTGCATTCTGAATTTGTTTCTAATCACAGATGGGCCAAACCTCAGAAATATAGCATTGTGCTTTGGCAGCAGTTAGTTTTAAATGTACCTTGAGACTGAGCAGACTTGAGATGAGTGGTTCAAATTATAAGTCTGTTGCCATCTTCAAGCTAAATGACAGTGCTGATGGTCTATGCGAATTCAAGGAAGGGGGAACTCAAAGTCAGATCTCATTGGTAATCTAAGCAACATAATTTGGTTGTTTCTGGTGCTTCCTGAAAAGCAATTTTTTCCTTGGGGAAGAGAATAAGGAACTGCATAACTCTTACATTAGTTGTTAACATACTCTTGCTGCTTTAACAAATACTCAGATTGTTCGGATATAGTTTTGTAAGTATTGCATAGCAGGAACTGAAAAGAAAAAAAAAAAAAAAAAGAGAGAGGGAGAGATTTTTGGTTTGGTTTTGTATCTCTAATCTCTGTTCCTGCAAGGTGTCTAAATAATGATGATTTGCTGTTTGGAGTTCAATTAAGAAAAAGTTAAACTTACAAATTCCTAGTGTTCATACAATTAAATGAAAATAGGCTTAGTAGAACCTGCTTGTGTATGCAGAGCAGAAATCTATAATATCAACAATCCAATAAAAAAACAATAAGAATAAAAATGCAGATTAATTCCTAAACAAGGCAGAGGAGACAAACTATGCAACAGCCTGTTTTATACTGAATTGCAGAGGGTGAAGTGGTGGTTAAATAGTAGTTACCAAAAATATATATGTCTTCATTATTCTCCTGTCCGTACAAACAGATAACTGTTCATTTTGCCACAGGGCTTCAGGTCTTCATTTTTATTGTTTTCCCAGACTCTGGTGTGTTTGTGTATTTCCTTTAGTTTTTTTTTTTTTTTTTTTTTTTTTTCTTTTTTCCCTCTGAAGATATTTTCTCATTTCTATTGCTTCTTTCTTTCTTGGACTTGCTCTTACTTTCCGACTCTTTCAGACTATCATATATGACCTGACACTGGACAAGTGCAGTGCACATTTTGTCTTTTTTTTTCCTTAAGGCATGGTATCAAGCATAATATTCCCCACACAAACATATATATGTGCAAATTTATCATCATGAAAGTAATGACAACTAGATGAAATTATAGTATAGCTTTAATATTTTAAATGATTTATATGAAAGCCTTGGATAAGCAATTCTATCACATGGAAAATGTTGTCTTAAGAAATTTCTTTAAGTAGACACTAGGGTTTCAGGCACCATTTTGTATTCCACTTGGTAAATTTCAAATGAAAAAAAATGTTTTATAAGCTTAAACATAGTGAATAGTATCATTGATTTAAATGGGAGATTTGATGTTCTTTCTTTGGAGACAGTCTACTACCAATTATCGTTGAATGTTTTCTCTCCAGTAGGTGTCTCAGAAATAAAAACTGGTACACAACAGACCACAATAATAGAATGTGTTTTATCTAGTTCATCTATTTAAATATAGATGAGCTAGATTAACCCAAAAAATAAATATCAATGACCATTCATTCTATCATTTCACTTGCTACTAAATGCACTAAGGTACAGATTGAGCCTGAAAACAGAGATAGGCCATATGCTGTCTTTTATGATATTGATATTATAAAACCTTAGGGCCAGATTTTGGGTATAGATTTAATATTAGTCAAAACAAATAATGATTTTGAACACAATGATTTCATTGATGTATATTTCATGTTTCTCTTTATAGCTAGAGACAAAATACTACTAGTATTTGGTAGGCCTATGAATTTCTGGCTATGGCAAATGACAGACATCTTACTTATTGATCAACAGCACGCAATATGATTTTGCAGCCAGAAAGATAAGAGAGAACTTACTGAGAAGAACTGTTCATAGGAAATATTTCTGGATTAGTGACCCTAATTTAATTCAATTTAAATGTAATATAAATGTAAAATAAATAGGTTACTAAGTTGTTTTTATTATTATCTCAAAAGGACAAGATTTAAGAAAGTAAAATTGTCAATGAATTCAGTAGTATTGAAGACCTCCAGCTTTTTAGTGGGCATGAGGGTTTTTTGTTGTTGTTCTTTTTTTTTTTTTTTCCTTTTTCTTTTTCTGCTATTAAATAAAAGTCTGTAGATTTTCAGAGTCATCTTTACAAACTTTTCCTTTTCTTGAAGGAAAGGGTCTCAAAGCCACTGGGTGGATATTTACTCAAGAGGAGAAAATTAGGATTATGCAATGAGCCCCAGGGAATGGAGAAACAGATTGATCAACAATGAAATCTGCTTCAGGTGTCATAAAGCTTAAACAATAGGTAAAAAATGGCATCAAAAATGTTATTGAAAATCTAGTAATATTAAAACAAATAATGAAAGACACACAGTAAAAATAAAAATAATGTCTAGCTCTTGTGGAAAATATGTTTCTTGATTTTTAGTTAAAGCAATGTTGAACTGCAAGAGAAGAGAGCTTGTTCTATAACCACAAATAGTCACAAGAGCCCTCAAAAGTTTTAACACTAGGGCAAAAATTAAGGTACTATAAGACTTAATGCATGAAAAGGCATGTGCTGTGGTATGGATTTCTAATAGATGTAACTGCTTTAGAAACAGATATCTAGTTTCATGTAATATTGCAATCCCCAGCACAGATCTTTTCAGTGGCCATCTTAATGAAGAGATAGATCAGTGTGGTTCATTCTTCATACTATCCTTAATTGTGTAATTCCCTTGTAATCTAATGGTCATAGGCTTTCCAGAGTGTTCTACTTCCTTGGCATTCTCACAGCATGTCTTATAGTTGCTTGGGAAATCCATTTTCAAGGGATTTATAACATTACAGTTGTGTCAGGGAAACACCAGTCAGTATCTAAGTCACACATCTGCACTCTGTATTACATTTTTGCTTATATGTTCCAGTCAACTGTTCCAATGCGTAATTGTTAATTAGTTTGACTCTTGAAGTTCATGAATTACATTTAACCTTTTGTAACAACTCAGTGGAAAATGGGTCCAGAATGTTACAATTTTAATTCAATATAATTTTACAATATAATTTTACAATCACCTTAAATCCTTTTTATATGTTGTGTATATGAAAAAATTCCCCTCATTTTTTCTTGTCATAAAATGTAATTAGGAGTTGGTTTATGAAACAACTAAGTCCCACTCCCCTCTAAAAACAGAATATAGTTTTAACATAGATTATCTTCTTTCTGAGGTTAATTTTTATCTATCTAGTTTAATGGAGTCCTTCATGCTGGAAATATCTTTGGAGACAAGTGAAAACAATCTGTCAGTTGCCATGGACACATCTATGTGAAAACCTTATACTCCACTTTTATACTGTGTGCCTGCATACTGATATTTACTATACAGAAGACTGAGTGTCCCCATCTTAATTCCTAACATGCACTGTGACTTTTATGCAACTCCCTGCACAGCTAATTTACACAGCTTGCTTTCATTGCAGTCTGTATCAATTTTGGCAGTTTCTTGAGAGAGACATGGCACCACAGGCTAAATGATAGCTCATAATAAGCCAGTATCTTTGCTGTAAAGATAATTGTGAACATCATTAAATGAATGTTATGCCAAGGGGAATGGGTATCCTTCCAAGAAGGCTTTCCATTTATCCTGTGGTGTCAAGCACAGCAAACAAACTGTAATCAGCCTGAGCTTCTTGGGATTTCTGGGACTGGAAATCTGCTGTTGTAGAAGCAGTGAAAATTCACTATATCAATATATGAGGACAGCAGTGCACACTCTTCTGGTAGCACTCTAGAAGTTCTAGGTAAAATCTAGATTGCTGTTTGCTTCAAAAATCTATTCAGTCAGACATTTCAGGATGAAGGGTTGCATATTTTGTGATAATAGCGTTAAAAATTAAAATGAAAGGAAAAGAGAAATACTGCTAGATAGGGGTAATATAAAGCCATTTTACCTAAATACAATATTGATAACAGTATCTCTAAAATTTATTTTACTATAAAAATGAATTTATGAGGCTTTAACAAAAATTAGTATATTGGTGAAATATCCAGCTGATAGGTCTGCTATTTTGTTCATCGGATACAGTATACATAGTGCAATTTGAGAAAAGGCTCCATTTAATTCATATTCATCTTATTCATTCTTGGTTGAAGGCAAGTCCAAAGCTCATAGAAATGCTCAGAGTTCTTTTGAGACCCTTGGAAGAAATTACAGGTATCACTTGTATCATAATGGTTCCTAACTGTGATTCATAGAGATTTTGTCTGAGGCAGGACTTTAAAGAGAAGGAAGTGAATTTGTTGGCCACATACATGAATGTACAGTACAGGAGTTTGCTAGCTGCCCCATTATTTCTTTTCTCACTGTTCACACACAGCTAATGGTAGTAAAATTCCACATTTGAAAAACATAAAAGAACAATATTGTTCATTTATGTTACTCTCTGAAAACAAATTTGGAAATAGTGTCTAAAAGTTTTCATATATTTGTATACCAAAAAAAAAAAAAAAAAAGAGAGAGAATTCAGATTAGAGTGTTGTATCTATTAACTGAGACCAGAGAGGAGTAAAGAAACTTTCATTTGAAAAAACATGAAATCAAAATAATTACGTTGGAGACAATGCTCAATCATCTAGCTGATGCCATGCGACTCCTGTAAGAGAATGAGAGTCCAGAGACCAAGAGGAGTCTGTTTGTACTTTCCTAATCACAAATGAAGGAATATTGCAGCCAGTTGGGCTGCCCTATGTTGTGTGTTGCTGTGATGGCCTCATTATGAAAGCTGAATTGCCGTGTAAATATAGTTGCCTACATCTGCCTGGCAATCTCCTCAACCTTTAGTGAAAGCACTGGTGTACTTGTCCAGAATCTGCTCTGCTATTTTGCTTTGATCTATCTGTTAAAGCTACTTTGCTTTGATCTATTTAATAATGACAAGACTGGGACTTATACTATGCAGCCAGTTCTGCAGAAGATATAGTGAAAGGCTGGTGCCAAAGCTGTGTAACTACATTACACTGAGACAGGGTCAGCATTAATGAACCTGAAGGAGATACAGTGACAGGGTCACAAAGACCAGTAATTCATTAATGCAGTTATAGTAGCATTGTAACGTATTGAAAAATTTCATGACTAGAGGCAGTTCTGAATATAAAAATATCTGTTCTTGGATGTGTACATTTATCTGCTCTTGCAGCTAGAGATGATTCCCAACTTCTTTCCCTTTATATATATATAAAATATCGTATATAATATATATGCATATACATAGGATATGAGAGACTCTAAGATTCCTGCTGTGATATGTTAGGAAAGAAAAGAGAATGTTCTGCACATAGGGTTGTGGGTTAATCCAATAAACTTTTGTTAAATTAAATCAAAACAGAAATACTTCCCATATTTCTAAAGCTGTGATATATAAGAAATTCTCTGGATTTGCTGGTATTTCTCTTAGATGGAATTCAGATCTACACAAGATGGCTGAAGGTACTGTCATGTGGCCTTTCACTCCTGCAGCTGAGCTGCTGTATCATCCCTGCCCATACAGCTCTGTGCAGGCCTACTAAAATGGTAATTCAAAGAATCACAGAATCATCTAGGTTGGAAGAGACCTCCAAGATCACCTAGTCCAACATCTGACCTAACACTAACAAGTCCTTCACTAAACCATATCACTAAGCTCTACATCTAAACGTCTTTTAAGACCTCCAGGGATGGTGACTCAACCACGCCCCTGGGCAGCCTATTCCAATGCCACTTAATGTGGCTGGGTTTGGAAGGCAGAAGGCCAGGAAGAGCAACGAGTTTGTCTTGTTTATCAGGAAAGGTGATAACAGAAAAATGAAGCTGCATGCATGTATCTGTCTGCTCTGAAGTGAGTAAAAGAAAAATTTAAATAACAGAATGCCCTCCAAAAGTATAAAAATAGTAGGCAGATCATTAAGACACTTCTTGCTTCCTCTGAGTGATCCTGAAAGATTGTGTAAACTCAGTGAGATTCGTCACATCCTCCTTCTGCCAAAGCAAAAGACTCCCATTGGTTTATGTGTTAACATGATAATATTGTGCCTAATAAAAATAGATTGTTACCAAAAATCTCTCTCAGATATGAAATTCTTTATATACAGTCTTTTTCATGATGATGTTGAAAAAAATATATAAACTCCTATTCTTTTTTTAAAGCAAATAGGATTATTCCACAATAAAATTGAATTAACCTTATAAATCAAAAGAAAGAACCATCCTAGAAATAATATTTCATAATGTAAATTTTCTTTGGTAAAATACTTTTAATATGAGCATTTTTGACATGGACCTGAAATTTCTTGGTCAATTAACCATTACTGATGAACAGCAGAAAAATTCCTTGAGCAAACTCATGCATAATACTTTGGCATTGAATTCAGTGCAATCCTAAGGCATAGCAGAGAATAGATGGAGCCATCTAGGAAAGGAGGGGGGTTGTCTCTTGAGGGAACTCCATAGTCTCCCAGATAAGTCTCTAGCAGAAAGGAATGCTTTCATCATCATGCAGTCCTACCACTTGAACATATTTCAACACTGCAGTAATTATTTCTAAACCACTGATCATTTATGTTTGTTTAATACCAGTAGGTAACCAAGGTAACCAAGTTCTACCAGCAGCAAGTCCCTTTTAGAGCCAGCAGGCACTGACTCATCTAAAATGGCACAGCTACTGCACTCTTCTGACAGAGGCCACCCATGTAGACCCCTGCTACCAAAACCTTGTCACGTAGACCTAATACATCACTGAAAAGAAATCTGCTGTGTGATTAATTCAGAGGCAGGACCAGTTTTAAAGTTCATCTGTCATTACAAGAAGCAATTGAAGGACAACTGTGAGGCCCAAACTTGATCATTACCATACTTTTCATTTCCTTGCTGTAACTAGCATTCTTCTCATTAGAAAGGGGACAGAAGTGTGTTTTATGCTGTCTAGGTAATGGAAGGTCTCCTCTCCCTACCTGTATTGTCTTAGTCTTCTGACATAAGCAAAAGTTACTTTGTAATTGAAATTAAGTACCCAGCTAAAATTCAGAATTAGGTGGGGATAGAAGGTTTAGCAGCAGAAATAATTGCTCTATCAGATCACAGCTAAAAGGTATATTTGAAGATAAACTGTACTTATTTTATGGAAATCAAAGAAAATGATGGGTTATAGAAATTGGAATTGTAATATTTTTTGTGCTTCTACCTTACATAAAATGGGTACCTAGAGGCCATCTGAATTCAAAACAAGGTAGAAAAAAAAATAGAAAACAATAATTTAGACATTAAAAGGTGATCTGCATTAATATTCTGAAGTGTGTTCAGTCTCACGTCTTACTGTATAATCTGCTTCCAAAATAAATATGGATGGAAAATTAAAGGGAAGAAAAAATGCTGGGACAACAATTTATAAATAATTAAGTTTAAAAGTAGGGGCATCCCTGTAGAAGTTTAGGAGATAAACCTAATGTTAATCCTCAGAACCTAGCAAGAATAAGTCAGGAAGTCCTAAAATGGGATGAGTAGATTAATGGTCAAAATTAGTTTTCCATATTTTACAATTCTGAGGAGAGTGAAGGATGGGGAGAGACTACTTGTAATGGTCATCTGAAACCAGCAACCGTCTTTCTTTTCAAAGATGCTTTTAATTGCTGACTTCAGGTAGTTATTAGTGGAAAGGCATCAATATTAGTGTTCAGAATTAAATTCTACACCTGAATACAATACCAGTTGTCATCCACAGTGCTTTGGCAGATTCCGTTAAATTTCAGCATATATATAAAATTATCTGTTGTTTTTTTTTTTTTTTTTTTTTTTTTTGCATTACTGTTTACTGCAAACATTACTACATTATCAATAATGCACTGCTAGTAAAATTTAAAATAATAATAATAATAATAATCCAAAGTTGAGCAATCATATCGATAGTTTTTAATAATAACAATAATAAAGTATTTACTCCAGGTTTCTGAAATAACCTGAAACAAAGCTAAATTTTTCAAAATAGACTAAGGACACATAAAGATTTAGGTTAAAAATATATATATATATTGTCTCTTCTCATCTCTTTGGATTTTAGTATCCCAGTTTTAAGGCATCCAGAAGAGTTGCCCTTTGATAGCACTGAGATTTACAGCTGCACAGTGACCCTGTTGTAAATTCATGATGATGATTACTAGTTAAACCAAGCTATTGAGTTTCTTTCTGATACAATTCTATATAGGAGAAAGTATTTGCTAGTTTACCTAAATGTTTTAAAATCTCAGCAAGTGAAATAAAATGTCAAAATATATAAATATGATGATTTAGTAACACTCTTACTTTTTAACAAATATATTTATATAATTTTCAAATTTATTCACAAAACCTTTTCTGAAACTGCAAAATATATTAAAACATATTTTACAAGAACAAAATCCATTTAAATTCTAGTTACATGTTAATGCCCAAAATATTTACACCTCACATTTTTCCTAGTTGCCACAGTGACATCAAGAAAAAAATCTAACTCAGTTGTTCTCCACTTTTACCACTTCCTCTTATCATTTGTGCATTTCTAGGTCAGAAGTTCACAGCTCTGATGCTCAAATATTTTGCAATTATATAATTTCACTGTTGTAAAAAAAAAAAAAAAGTTTACACTTAGCGATAGTTCTTGTTTGATATGTAGGTGTATCTTGTAAGCCTCTTTATCTATGTATGAATATTATAATTGCAATATACAAGAGCGTTGTTCAGAAACCTCAAAATCTTCTTGTAGTGACTTAGAAGTTCACCAGGGAATAAACCTTTTCTATTCTTCATGCCACATTCTGTTGGTAATTTCCAGATAGTGAAACTACACCCAGAAAGATCTCTGTCAGATAAAGTCTTACATTATCAACTGTGAAACTCTTAAATCTCACTTATTTCATTTCTCTAGATTAGGAGAGCTGTTTATGTTCCTAGAGCAGTTACTCTGCTATCAGCATGAATTTGCCGTCTGTATAGTATATTAAAATATCTTAACCATTGAAAAGATTATTCAGACCGCCAGAAACTGACTAAAAATAAAAAGAACTAATTTTTATCTGCAGTATCTTTTCATTGATAAAAATCTCATTGTGCCATTTATTATACAAGCACAAAATAATAAGCTGTTTTTTTCTTTGTTCCAACAGCATTATGAATGAATTCAAGACAAAGTAGTGTTAGACTTAATCAATAGAACTTTGATGTCTCAACTTCTTCAACTACAGTTCAAATACAGTTATCTTCCAATTTTGACCTTGACTACCAACAACAATTGAACACAAGAAAATCTTCAAAATTTCCTTTAGTAACATACTAGCTTATCTCATTTCACTGCATGTCATTCTTTAGGCTTTGGAAGAAGTATAGGAAACAACCAGATGGTTTAAATCCATTTTATGTGAATCTTCCAAATATGCTCTGATTTCTTTTCACTCAATATACAATTATAGACTTTTAATTAAAAACAGATACTTCCAGAGTTATCTTTTAAATGTTGCTAAAGGTAGAGATATGTAAATATACATGTGCTTATTAGAATCAAATATTCAAAATATTTGTCTTTTGAGTGAGTTTTTAGTAAACTGAAAAAGGCAGCATAGTTCAATCATCGATTCTGTGTTTATCCCCTGAGATATCTTTTCAAAGAACAAGTGCAAGCATATGCTAATGTCATATTAACTTCTTAACTTCTTATACCACTTGCTTTATTCTTTTTGATTAATAAATTGTTAGTATTGTTTGTATTGTTAGAAATGGGAAAAAACAAGGTGATTGTGTGCTCAGGCAGGGAAAGTAAGGTTTCAAGAGATGCAATGCATTTATCTTATTTACAGCTTTTATTTGCCCTCAAGACATTGTGTTACTGAAATCAATAAGCATCCAATGACTACCGTTTAAAAAGGCAGTGAAGATTTACTGACCCTAAAACAAGGTTATGAGAAAAAATGACATGCAAGACTCTTGGAACTGCCACATCATAGCTTCCATAAATAGGCAAAGATATGCAACTATGAAATGTTTCTTTTCCTGTCCTTTCTCACAGTCACAGGACTCAGTGCTCTGAAAAAATGAATAAACTCTTGTATGAGATGCAAATGCAAAGATTTGAGTGTCCAAGAGTATAGAATAAATTTATCACAATGTTTTATTTAATTGGTTATCTAATTAGGAGTTCAACTAAGAAAAACAGAAGATTGTACAACTGAAGTTCCAATGAAGGAATAATAGAATCATAGAATATCCTGAGTTGGAAGGGACCCTTAAGGATCA
>CM021743.1:1130127-1302650 GCA_011075105.1 Heteronetta atricapilla | reverse complement strand
CTGGGCCAGTACTTCTAGCTCATCCATTTTATTCCTCATACTGCGTGTGTTCGTGTAGAAGCATTTCAGGTGTGTCTCCTTACACTCAGCACCTTGTGGATCTGACCGAAGGACCTCACTGGCACACAGCCCCTCTGATTCTAGCGTACCATCCCTTAGGTCTTCACCGGCGTGCCTGGTTTTAGCCCCTTCCCCCTTCGACTCTAGTTTAAAGCCCTATCTATCAGCCCTGCCAACTCCTGACCAAAGATCCTTACCCCTCTCCGAGAGAGGCGGATCCCATCCGGTGCCATCAGGCCCGGTGTAGCATAGACCTTCCCATGATCAAAGAACCCAAAATTCTGCCGGTCACACCAGTCTCGAAGCCACGAGTTTATGTGAACAGCACACCTTTCTGCTTCGATCCCCCCTATCGGAAGGACAGAGGCAAACACAACCTGCGCGCCTGATCCTCTAAGTAGTCGCCCCAAATCCCTAAAGTCTCTTTTGATCGCCTTCGGACTTCTCTTTGCTACTTCATCGCTACCAGCCTGAAAGACCAGTAGCGGGTAGTAGTCAGTGGGCCGTACCAGGTGCTTGACTTTCTTGGCAACGTCCCTGACCCTGACCCCAGGGAGGCAGCAGACTTCCCTACGGGTAGGGTCAGGCCGACAAATAGGGCCCTCTGTTCCCCTAAGGATAGAGTCTCCCACAACGATCACTCTCCTGTCTTTCTTGGTGGAGGCAGTCCCGATGCGTGGAGTCGACCTCCTCGCCCTAGGCATCCTCCTGGGAACACTTTCTATCTCTTCCTCAGTTGCTGGTCTCTCAATCTCCAGGGCCTCAAACCTGCTCTGTAAGGGCACCTGGGAAGGTGGGGCCGGAAGGGGAGGGCATCGCCTGCGATGTCGAGCAGGGACCTGTCTCCATTCCTCCTCAACTCCCAGATCCCCTCCCTCTGCCCGACAGCAACAGGGCAGGGGGTCCACCCCCATTTGGGGTGTCTCACCCCGGTACCTCTCCTTGAGGCCCTGCAGGGAGTTACTCCACAAGTCTATCTCCCGCTCACACTCCCTAATGGCCCTCAACCTCTCGACCTCCTCCTTGAGCTCCGCCACCATGCGGACCAGGTCGTCCACCTGCTCACACCTCACGCACGCAGCGTCTCTGCCTCCCGCCGATGGCAGCAGCAGGCTCTGACACTCCCTGCATCCGGTGACCTGAACCGCTGCATTCTTTAACGGGCAGTCGGTCTGGGTGTATACCGACCTCCTGCAGAGCGCTCCGTGCCTGGTGGAGACCATTATCACCTAGCTAAAGACTGTCGTTAAGAGGTGTTCGTGTGGGCAGGGGGTTGCTCTCCGCCCTTCCTGCTCGCCCTGCCGCGCTAACTGCCGCGCCACTCCCTTCTGACGCGCCACGCCCTGTTCGCCGCGCTCCTGGTCGCTCGCGCTCCCTAGGGGCTGCTTTTGAACGGCCGGGGAGGGGGCGCTGCTGGCTCCGCCTTCGCCTCGTCAGCCTCCCTCACGAAGGCTGCCGGGTCCTGGCGGCTCCCTGAAGTCGGCTCGATGCCGGAGAATTTGCCCTGCCTGGCCCGATCCCCCGCTCCGCTGCAGAACGCGTCTGCCCCGGAGCCGATCGCCTCGGCAAATGGAAATATCAAGATTTAGTCCTCGCAATCTTAGGGGAATGAAAGCCCTGAAGACAGGAGGATTTGGAAATAACTGGAAGCAAGGGAGGAGCTGCTGATTTAAATTGCTGCTGTGATTTGGCTAAGTCTTTGGCAATAATGCTTCTGCAACTTGGACGATATATTCTTCATCACATATGGCTCAAAACTTACTGTGAAAAACTGAAGGGCTTGATTTTTTTCTATTAATGCCAAGCAACAATTTGTAATACCACATCATTCATGAATTATAGTTTAATGAAACACATATAAAAGTAAGGCTTATTTTGTTCATGAACTATTGAAGGCTTTCCATGCATAAAATTTGACAGTTTCAAGTTCATTTTTTAGTTTCAAGACAGTTTTAGTTTCAAGACAGTTTTTAGTTTCAAGACAGTTTTAAGTTCAACAAGGCCAAGTGCCGGGTCCTGCACCTGGGGCGCAATAACCCCAAGCAGAGCTACAGGCTGGGAGATGAATGGTTGGAGAGCTGCCAGGCAGAGAAGGACCTGGGAGTGATGGTGGACAGTCGGCTGAATATGAGCCAGCAGTGTGCTCAGGTGGCCAAGAAGGCCAACGGCATCCTGGCTTGTATCAGAAACAGTGTGACGAGCAGGGCTAGGGAGGTGATCGTCCTCCTGTACTCGGCTCTGGTGAGGCCGCACCTCGAATACTGTGTTCAGTTTTGGGCCCCTCGCTACAAGAAGGACATTGAGGCACTTGAGTGGGTCCAGAGAAGGGCGACGAAGCTAGTGAGGGGCCTGGAGAACAAGTCCTACTAGGAGCGGCTGAAGGAGCTGGGCTTGTTCAGCCTGGAGAAAAGGAGGCTCAGGGGCGACCTTATCGCTCTCTACAGGTACCTTAAAGGAGGCTGTAGCGAGGTGGGGGTTGGTCTGTTCTCCCACGTGCCTGGTGACAGGACAAGGGGGAATGGGCTTATGTTGCACCAGGGGTTTTTTAGGTTAGATGTTAGGAAGAACTTCTTTACTGAAAGGGTTGTTAGACATTTGAACGGGCTGCCCAGGGAGGTGGTGGAGTCACCATCCCTGGAAGTCTTTAAAAGATGTTTAGATGTAGAGCTTAGGGATAGGGTTTAGTGGGGACTGTTAGTGTTAGATTAGAGGTTGGACTCGATGATCTTGAGGTCTCTTCCAACCTAGAAATTCTGTGGTTCTGTGATTCTGTTTCAAAAGTTACAAAAATTACAGTACTTGGCCCTTTTTCACAGAAACTGTCAACTTCTGCAAAAATTCCCAGTTCTGTTAGTGGTAAAGGAAGTGTGTCAGACAGCATCATTTTTAGTTTTGTTTCATTTTCCATATATATTTAAGTTTAAAATGTCTCTCTGCTGTTATTTTTTTCTCTTAGTTGGCATGGTTGTATTCCCTTTTCCTTGGGGGTGGGGGGAGGTGGGGGGAGGGTAGAATAGGGAATAAATCATTTTAAAGGTATAAAAGTATAAGTGGAAATGAATTCATATTTCCAAACCATCCTTGGTTTGGAAATATGAATTCAGACTGAGTTTTATGAATCAACGACTCATTAAAATTGCCATGCTTAGTATGGAAGGTAACAAATTACAGTATCTTATTTTTCCATTGACTCTGAATCTATATTGCCAACAGAATCAATTTAACATGAGCAGACTGGTCTAAGACTCCCTCAGCATCTGTTCCCCTCTTCATTGGATAAATTGGGAGTGGTGAAGGAAACCACAGACAAATAAAGAGTATTTGCAATCTACGCCAATTCTTTTGGATGCCTGTGACAATACCAGTGTATATCTTGTCTCTATTTTGCTTAGAAGACTATCATGGATTTGCCTGTACCAAGCTAGTTAACTATACACCAGTAGCAGTTCAGGAGTTCAGGGCTTACATATTCAAAATAACACTTTTAATTGGCTTCGGTACCAGTTTGGGTCCTTCCCTTGTGTAGTGTGGCACCAAAGTGATGGGATAAGTCTCTCACCCCACGTTGTAAACCTTTTCTTTTTCTTCCCTCTGTGGAAGCTTCTGGATCACTAGTAGTGTGCTCCCAAATCTGATTGTTTCTCGTATTCCAGTGTACGTGGTATGGTAGAGCATCAATTGCCGTATTCATCGTGACTTCTAAAATGTACTTCCTTTGAAATTCTGTAATGAATCAGATACAAAAAAAAAATATATATATCTTTTTTAGATCCTTTTCTGATATAATATTTTAACAATAACATTTAGTAACAGTAAGAATGCCATTTTTACATGGAAAATTCTTGTTTTTCTGCTATCTAGCAATGTCTAGGTGCTGCAAGTATGAATCTTATATTTTATTTTCACTATATTTTCTTCTCCTTAAAAAGTCTCAACACCTTTTTAGTCAGATCTCTGTGACTTTTATATCCCCTGCATGTTATATCACATCAGGTTGCCATGGCAATGATACAAAAATACTCAGAATTATAAGATGCTCATGAATCATTCTAGCCAGGTTTCTGAAATTAAAACAATTAATTCAAAAGTGACCCTGATGTTTGTGTGTCTCTTGAGACTTTACACCAAAAGTCCTAGGATAATTTCTAGTAATGATGATGTCCATTTACAGATGTATATACAATGAATGTTGATTCACTAGCAAGGCTCATGCACAAATTATACTTTGAGGGTTTTCTTCCCACAGTCCCCAGTACTAAAAAGCATGTTTCAACTTCATATGCATTTTCTGTCACAATTAAATATCAGTAAAAAAGACAAGGATAGAAAGTTCATCTCATCTCCTCTGTTTGCCAATCTTCACTTATTTTCAGCCATGCTATCATATTTTTTGTAAGGTGCTAGTATAACCTCCATCATTTGATGGAGGTTTAGCCTTACTTATAGTCCCACTGAGAGATCTTTAAACTGTCCTTACCACTAAAAAATTTTCTCCTAATGTGTCACCTGAATCTTTCTTCCTGAAATTTATTGCTATTATTTTGTGTCCTGTTCCAACAAAACATCAAAGATTGCTTCTTTGTGCACCCAAACATTGTTTTATATAGTGAACTCTTATCATAGTTTCTCAGTATCTATGCTATTCCTTATGAAAGTTTTTTTGTTTTGTTTTGTTTGTTTGTTGTTGGTTGGTTTTTTTTTTCCACATTTAGGACCTGTTTCTACATCTTGTATCATTCTTTTTATTCTCTTCTGGATACTCCAGCTGGCAGTGCATAAAATCAGATCTAGAGCATCAGCTGGGGTGTTTTCCATATCAGTAGAAGACAAGAAAACAAACTTCATGTCTCCCACAGGATCAACTGATGCTATATCGTAACACTGTGACTGACTTTACTTGTTATCATGACATAGTCTCATAGTCTCCCTAACAGTGCCTAGAAATTCTTTTGCAGAATTGTTGCCCATATTCATTTTATGTAGCTTAAAATTCTTCCTAGATGTAACAAATTTATCTTGTCTTTTTGAATAGCATCCTTTTTTCCAGATCAAATCTCCCATTTGTCAAGATCAGTATGAGTTCTGAGCATATTTTCCTAAGTACTGGCAAAATACTAGTACTAGTCTGTAAATTTAATAAACATAATCTTTATTTCATCTGCCACGAGAACATGAAATTATGGACTAAAACCATACACTTGTGGAACATTATTCAATGCATCCTTCTGTTTTGCTTCTTATCTGTTCTTTTATAAAATTAAATAGAAAAAAAGATCAGAACTACCAAAATGATGGAAAACTGCCTCAAGCACCTAGGAACATTGTATATCTTTGCAAGTCTGTTGGTCTTAAGTCATACTGAAAATGAGACTCAATATGCATGCATTACATGGATGTATTTAATGCATTGAACATGCATTCACTTTCAGTGCAATATCACACATCAATGCTGTTTGATTTAACAGAAGGAGAAACATAAATGTTATTCCCATTAAGTTTATCACTCCCCAGAATGATTTCTGGCTGAGCTGTGAGATGCATATGTAATCCTAGTGTGCTGCAAGCCTCTAAATCAGTTGGAAAATTTTGGAAACCAGAAGTTTTGAATACATTTTACTTTCTCTGATGAAGTGATGCATTCCTTCTAAAATAAGGTCCAAACCAGAACTTTCAACAAAAGTGAAAATTTGTGTGAACTCAAAAAGAGAGATGATAAGAGGCAACAAGGAAATTGGTTCATTAGGTTCAAATTCACAGATCTTTAGTTCAATTCCTATGCTACTTCTCTTCAAGACCAGGTTTCCACTGAGACTGACTTATCACTTTTCCTAACATAAATTGTACTGATACCGTTGTTAAGAAATCTATTACATAATCCAGTAGAGAAGAGTTATGCTGAACTAGACAGGTGCTAAGGAGCTATTTTGTTTCAGGGGAACCTTTCCCAGTGTGCTCTTTTCAAACTAGTCCTTCAAAATCTGCTAGAGAAGCAGCTGGCTAATACAATTGTTTTGCCCATAGTTGTTGCAAGTGGTACTTCTCCACTACTCTTTTAGTTAGCATGTTTTCCTTCTGTATGGGTATGTTGTGTTTGTCCAGACAAACTGATTGTCCAGACAAGCTCCCCTCATAGTACAACTCAGGATCATGAAGCTAATGAAATGTTGCTGCTTTTTTATAATGTCACTAGCCTTGCTTTTGACTTTTGTTAAAGCTGTTATGTTAATTTTTCATATAGAGATACTGCCATTATTTCCCAATTATTTGTGCCTGTTAATCCCAGTTTTGCTAAATCTCACAACTGATATATCTGATACTGTTACCTAGGTAATCTTCATGTTGTGTGGTGTTATTTACATGGTTACCTAGGTACTGTTTATCTTGTGAGACTGTGGTCCCAAAAATCCATTTTCAACCTTCTGGCTCATACTGGTTACATATCATTTGCTTTGCATACATTCTGATGATACGTGATTGTACTTTAGCTTTGGTTCCTCTACCTTGTATCTTATACATGGTCTACATACCAGAGCAAACTCTACATGTTATGTTTTTTGTTTTTCTGGTTTTGTGTTCACAGAGTAACCTGTGATGCTTAGCATGCACTAATGAAAGAATTAACTTATACTCAATCACAAAATATTGTAATCTCGACCATGACCTATTTGAAAGTTATCTAAAATGTGATTATACTGCCAAGGAACTTTGAGTGACTCAAAGGTTGTCTGTTTGTGTATGGGTTTTATCTGGCAAGGGTTTGATAGCGGATGGCTGCAGGGGTAGTCTCTGTGGGAAGAGCCCAGAAGCTGACCCATGTCAGATAAGAGACAGTTCTCATTATACACATTCTCATCCTCTCTTGGATTAGAACAGGTTCCTCCTCATTAAATCTATGAAGTTCTGCAAGTAATCTTTTTGTATGTTTTCCCTTTTCCGCTTCTCATTAATGTTGTGTCCAGTAAGCTTATCTCTCTTTTCTGAGCTGATGCAGTATCCTACCTCTCTGGAGTCCTAAAATATATTCTAGTACTAATTTGTATTGAAAAACATACAGAACTAGTACTAAAGTTTGGACAATAAGCAAATAAATTTTTGTGATTAGGGTATAGAAAATGTTAGTCAAAAAAAAAAAAAAAAAAGTATTAAAATACTTTGACTCACAAGAGGCAAGTAAAAAAAATGTAGATAGAGTATAATCTAGAGACTTATTAAGTTAGATGGTCATGCAACAGTTAGAAATATTAAAACACTAGGAAGCAGGAAATGTACTTTTTCCATTTTATTTTATAATAACAAAATCTAAGAACTTGAAATGAGATGCTTAGATTTATATTTTCACTAAAAGTCTATCTTAAGCCTTCTAACTGCCTTACAAATAAGTAACATATAATTTAGTATAGTTTATATATTACATAGCATATAGTATATACTATATATTTAGCATATGTACTTAATATCTACTCTATATACTTAATATATACTATATATTTATACAGTTTATAGTTATATATACTATATATATACTATGTACCTTTTAATAATAATTCCCATGGTAAGAAAGAAAATAATTTTTTCAGCCTAATTTTCAGAAACAAGATCCATCAGGCTGTGTGCATATTTTTGGCTTCCTGACTTGGAATCTTTTCTAGAGAGAACATAACTTTTACAGAAAGTACTGTGTACCAACCCATATAAATTTGGGGTGGAAAATTAAAAAAAAAAAAAAAATATCTACTAAAAAAAAGTTTTCTGTTTGTATATATAAGATTTTATTATCTAGTGAGTGATCTATTTTTATTTCAGCTGAAAAAAAAAAAAAAGAAATTAAGGTAAAATTGTAATATCACTCAAAAGTTTCACTAGCTGCATTGTAGGGAATTAGCTGACAAGGCTTTAAGTCCATTGAAGTGAAAAAAAAAAAAAAAAAGATACTTTAATGTCCTTAGGAGATTCAAAATCATAGGATCAGTTCACAGCAAAGATCAAAGATACTTTTGGATGTTTCAAGCATCCTCTTCCCCACCTCATGCCCCCCCATTCTTTCTATGCCCTAAGCTCTCTGCTGGTTCCAACTCCTGCCCCACCCCCATCTCCTGCTGCCGTCTTTTCTTTCGTTCTGCCGTCTTTTCTTTCTTTTCTTTTTTTTTTTTTTTTAATGAAAATTAATGATTCATAATGAGGAAAAAAGAATGTACTTTATTCCTTTTTAAAATGACAGCACTAGACTCTGAAATCTAGCATAGCTGATAAAGATGTACTTGCACAGAATTTAAAAGCTACCCTAGATCTTTGTACTATGCAGCAGTGATTTAATTTTTTATTTTTAAATCCCAGTATCTTAAATGTTCCAAATCTTTTATCTTCAAATATCATTAAATTCACTCTTTTATTGTTTTAGAAAATGAGGATAATGAAGAAATGCAAATGGACTATAGTCTATCTTTTTTTACTTAAGTCTGAATTTAATGAAGTGGGGATAGACTTCTTAAATAAAAAGCTGACTTTTTGCCTTTCTGATTTTAATGAGGAACTGTTTTATAGAGCAACACTCACTTTCCTCACATCATTAGGGTGTACACTTTGTGAAATAAGTTTAAAATGAAGGTCATGTGATTTCCAGTAGATTGAAGTATTGCCTTATAGTATTGTGTGTCTGTTTGTTGGAAAATAAGATTTTAAGGAGCTCTAGAAAGAAATGACATTTTTTCAGCTGTACTTTTTTCTTTTTTTTTCCTAAGGGGTCTTGGGTTCTAGTATCTGTGACACTTATTTACCCAGTCACCATATTTCTGAGATTGTCTATTTATCTTTCTTTCAAATACATGATATAATAACACTTGGGTTCTTGAAAACTAACGTGGCATTTTGGACTGTGTGTCTCATGCTCCTCCCCCTAGCCTGCTTTGTGGTGTGGATCCAAGCTTTAAAAAGCCATGCTTAATAGAATTGCTGGGGCAGACTAAATGCTTGACAAGAAGAAACAGATAAAGAGAAGATAATCAGATCTTCATAAAAAATCAATTTTATTCCTCAGATTAGGGCTATTTTTATTCCACTGCTTCTAGTGAAGGATAAATAATAAAATTACCAGACCATACTGTTCCAGGGAGATGCCTGAATGCCACAGGCAGAATCTTCAGGAAATGCCACTTCAGTGATTATTATTTAAGAAGGAAAAAAAAAAAAAAAAAAAAAAAAAGTTGCAGAGAACTGCAAATCAGTTTGGCTTTACTTCCTAATTAAGATTTTGATCAAAATTTCAGCTGTCCTTTTTGATCCCTGCTACAAGATGTAGAGGTGAAGAAAGCCTTAATATGAATATGGGGGAAAGATCTTCCCCTGTAGGGGGGAGAGGCCCTACTACAAAGGGACAGGCCCTCTGCTACTGATGAACTATGCCTCCTAAAATGTAGGACAGCCCCATCCCAGGGCAACATGCTGTCCCTGGTGCTGACCACCATAGCTAGGCTCGAAGCCTGGTTTTAAGACCATCTGCCATCTTCTGAATACAACAGCACAGCCTCATGCTGCTGTGGCTTAAGCCTTTCTGCCTTCATTATCCCATGTGTTCCCTTTTTTTCCTTCATTTTCCCTTTGACTGTGACAACACATGAGAAAAAAAGCTTTTGTAGTGAGATAGGGTTTAAAATACCATGACTTTGTCTTCCTCACACCTGTAAATCCTAACATGATTGGAGATGTGCACTTTGTAGACTATTTTTAACTTCTCAGCATAATTTATAGTACATAATCTTAGAAGATTCCAGACTAAAATTTTCCGTGGTCTTCTAGTTGCTATTAGTTGCTATTATTCCAAATATTCAAACATAGCATCATCTATAATCTCTCTTCCCACAACAACCTCTAAGATTCAATAATGGCGTTAATTCCAGATACTAAAATGAGATTTTGTGAGGTTAAAGCCAAAATTCACTTAATTCAGATAATTATATGCACTTAAAACTAGGTAGACAGTAAGAAGTGCAAAGACCTTGAAATAATTAGGGTTAGGTGGGAGCAGAATCCCAGCCTAAACAGTCAGTCTAAAGTCAGAAGGAAAGTCTGTAATTTACACATGCACTCTAACCTCTGGTCAGTCCTTCCTTTCCTATTCAGTCAGTCCAGTGGGCAACTGGAAATAAGCCACAAATATACTCAGCAACAGAGGTTAGTTGCTTGGGCTAGAAATGATAAAAGGAAAATCACATATTGCAAGACAAATGATCTCTGTTAAGATGAGTACATTTTCACGTTCTGTTGCTTGAAATTTGTGCAGGAATTGAATGCATCATTTTATGGAAGTTATTTCTCATTCCTAGTGTTTACAAATTTGAAAATGTACTGTCTCTGTAGTTCCCTTCTCCATTTAGTCCAACTATGCTAATAATTCTGAGGGAAAAATAAAATAAAATAAAATATAAAATAAAATAAAATAAAATAAAATAAAATAAAATAAATAATAATAAAATAAAATAAAATAAAATAAAATAAAATAAAATAAGCTTCTGTTTTGCAGATAAAAACAGGACATGATAAAGAAAACCCAGCACAGAAAGTCATCATTTTGTGAAAATTCTTTGGACTAAAATAATACTTTCTTTTAGTACAGTTTAAATTTGCATCTTGGATGAAAATCATTATCCAAAACTACACAAAGGAAACTTAAAGGTGAAGGGGTGCCCAAAAGTCTTTCCCAAAGAAAAATAATTAGAGATGTTGCAGAGGCTTGTCCTGGTGGAGGAAATAAAATAGAAGTGATTAACTTCAATATAGCAGTTACAAAATATTTATTTAGTCAACTTAGACATGAAAGAAGGGATTCATGAGCTTTACAATAATTACAGAGAACTTGAATCACAATTATGCTGTTGATAACATTTCTGTAATATAAAAGATAATCAAATGTTTGGTAGTACGGCGAGATGTTAGCCATTTGTAGGTTCTACCCATGGCTGTGTAGAGTAAAGCAGCTGTTCTGTTTTAGTAGAACACCCTCTTAGTAGAACACCAGCTCTTTGTTTCAGGAACCATTTTGTGATAAGACCAAAACAAAGACTCCAAGTCTGATTGATATTCAAGGTACAGCTTCAAATTTCTGTATTCAGGCTGTGGTAGGTAAGGGATGCTTAGTGTATTTGACTCATGCAACTTTTTTTAACACAACAGCTTCTGAAGGTTGTGGTTCATATATTGATGTAGTGTTATAAGTCCATTTTACAACAGTTCTGAAAAAAGTGGACAACTTTAACTCTTGTTTAT
Organism: Heteronetta atricapilla; assembly: GCA_011075105.1. Classification (NCBI taxonomy): domain Eukaryota; kingdom Metazoa; phylum Chordata; class Aves; order Anseriformes; family Anatidae; genus Heteronetta; species Heteronetta atricapilla. The sequence goes on along the minus strand of CM021743.1, from coordinate 1,291,331 downwards.
GCAGAGATGAGAGCAGGCGTACTATTGATGTTGTCACTTCCACAAACCGATTACAAAAGGATTACTCCATTCATCATTTCTTAGAAGAAGAACAGGACAAATTTTTCTTAGTCACAGGCTGGATAGGTAATGTGACTAAAAGCACAGCACATCAAAATATATATCCCCTTAGAGATTTTATAATTTCTGTTTTTTGTTTGTTTGTTTTGTTTTATTGTTGAGCTGTATTTAGTGTGTTTTTAATGTGTATACATGATTATCTGTTGATGTGCCAGTGTTTTCACCCATAAATTCATTAAGAAATGATTGACTATAATTTAGAAAACTATGAACAAAGCACAGAATTATAAAAACTACTTAAAACTTATTTAGATGATAAATCAAAAAAAAAAAAGAGTTTAAACAATAAACGGGTTGATTACATGACTTATGATGTAAGTTATTCTGTAAATTCAAGTGCTTTTAGTGTGAGGATTTATTATCTATTAGTGTTCTGTGCAGTAAACAGGAATAATACTAAGCTAAAGAGATTTGAAGTTAATAGCTTTGATGCCTCTTGTAGACTCTTTATGGCAAATAATGTTATTTATTAAAAACTTTAAGCAACATGAATGCTTTTGTACTGTGAATATTTAGATGATATGTAATGTTTAAACCATGCTACTCTCAATTAATTTAAATAATTTATATTTCAAAAACCACAGGGAACAAACTTCACTGAGTGACAAAAGCAATAATCATCTTTATGAATTTATTTCATTCCACCTTATATGCAGATTGTATTTGATAATCTATTATTTTAGGTTCTGAAGAGGAGTTGTTAGTTTTTCAATAGGAGATAAGTATCTCCTTGAAGTGGTCATTTCTCAGCAACAAGCTGCTAGTTTGATAAATTTATCTCTGTGGTGTTCCTCAAATTTTGTCTAGTAATGATGAGACTGTGAAGATCTTCACACTTATATCTGAGCACATTGAAAAATCTGCTGTAAAAATGCCTCTAGGAAATCCTTTAAACATTACAGCTAGGGCCTGGGAAAGATCAGGTCTTTGCTAAACAGCAATGATTACTATTATTTAAAACCTTTAAGGTACTTATTAGGGTATTTATTTTCCTGAAGTCAGTAATGTGAATATTGTCTGCAGGTGTCCATTTCAAATATGCTGTTTTCTTCTTTCAGTGTCATGAAGAACAGAAGAAGCAAGAACTTGGTTTCCATCAGTGAAACACGAGGTATTCTGGAGCAGAACACTTAAAAAATGCATAATGGCATTGTTTTTGACATTATTATCTTGAATCTTTTGTGAACTACCTTGCAACTTTAGAGCCTTTCATTTGTATACCATTTAATACTACATTCAGATGTAAAACTTGTCACTAGTGGAGAAGACATCATGACTTTATGACTAAAGCTTCCTTGTATAGGGGCATTTTCAACTTTTTAAATTCTTTCTAAATCCAGATAATTTCCATTTACATTTCCACTCGATTGAACATACTCATCCTGTGAATTGTTGTGATCCTTAGTAGATGCTATTACCCCTACTTTGAACAGTTCTTACTATCGTTCTTTTATTCTCTTTCTAGTAAGAACCCTTTCTGTAAGTTATATAGAATAGAAAAAAGTTTCAGGGCATTAAACTGTACATATACTACACTGCTGAAAACTTTAAATCTACTGTTCGTGTAGATAAGACAAAGGGGGCTGGAAAAAAAATCATTAAATCATTGACATGTGGCCATTGTCAGTGTGGCATAAAGGATGCTGTTTGACAGTTAAAGAAAATTACTGCTCCTTCTGAAACGTCCGGTACAAATGTGCAGATCAATTCAACAAATTCACAATTTATTTCACAAAGAGCCCATTCTATCTAATTAGTTATATTTTTCCCCAACTAATTCTTTTGCTTAGAGAAGAAATAAAGATTTCAATGAAAGAGATGTTCAAAAAAAAAAAAAAAGAAAGAGATGATCAAAAATTGAAACCCATTTTAAACCTGGAAATACTTTTTTCCTCTCCCAGCAGTTTTTTATGTACTATATGGGTCTTTAAAATCACCTAGAGAACGTATTTCCAGCAACTATACTATAAAATCCATGGATCAAACATCTTAGGTAAGAGGTATGATGGGATAGCTTGAGGCAATTAGAGGAAGTTCAATTTTAAAGGAATGCACAAGTTTTCGTACAGAAGTTTTCAAGCTTGCTCTCTGATCACAGCTGTGATACAGGAATGTAATGTTATGGAATTACCATAAGGTGGAATGCATACTCTTCTGTATTCTGCCCAAAATGTCTAATTCTTGAATACCAGGATCAAGTTTTATGATTCTCTTCAGTATCTTAAAAAAGAATATTGTCAGCAAGCAGTGTGTAGACTGTTGGAAGGTATACCATTTCCATCACTGTTTCACTGAATTTGGAAGCATAACACGATGAAACTTTACCTTCATGTTTTATTGTGGGCCCAGTAGTGCTATGGTCACCTTTGTGCAGCAGCAGTGACTTCAGCAGTCACAATTTTTCATCTAATTTTAGAGTAAAATTTTAGAGAAATTTTGCTTGAAAGTGCAAACATCTTCAGGTATCTCTTCCTCCGTATTAATGCCATAATGACTTAACTCTTGTCTGTATTTATTCACATAGGCTCAGAAAAATCTTTTTACTATTGAATTCATATTTTTCAAACCGCTTTTTAATGAGGTTGTTTGTTTTGCCATTTCTTATCGAGTTATCTAAAGAAATATTATATGATATCTAAAAGCCAGCTGGCAGTGCCTTGTTTTTTCCAAAAAATACTTTGAATGAGGGACTTATTTTAGAGTTAAGGAGCAGAGAAAAGAAAAGGAATTATGAACAAGCTTAAATAACATAATCTCCAAGGTTGTGTCTTTAGCTTCAGAGCTCTCTTTAACAGTTAGCGATTGTCAATTAGAAATACCTAAAGTTCAGTTCCTAATTTTTTTTTTTTTAATATATGTTTGAATTTTCTGAATGTCTTGTAGACATCCAAAAATTAGGCATCTAGTTTAGGGTCCCACTAGAATCAACGGGGAGAACAAACTACCTTCATAAGCAGTCTGTTCTATGCCTCTTGCATACTAGCTTAGAATTAAATTAGACAACCCCTGAAAGCACTTTTTTATTTCCAAGTGAGGGCACTCATGGTGATCAGCTTAGATCAGTATTCTTACTGTATTTTTATTTTTTTAAGGTATAGGACAGTGATGTGGCAGAAAGTTTACTAAGGAAATAATAAAAATGCAATACAGTTTTACCAATCTGAACATATACATCATGCATAAAATGACTGAAACTTGTCAAATCCTTCTGCATTTGGTTTTTCTATCTTTTTACTTTGGACATTCCCAGATGTTACTTTAACAATAATGGGATAACCAAAGATGTTTCCCCCCAAACAGAGAAAAAATGAACTGTCTTTGTACAAATAGTTTCCTCCACTTTCATAACATTACATCTAACAAAGGAATTTATTTGTCACAGCCATAATTTTACTTAATTTTGTTGGCCTATTCTCAATGAGGATTATGTGCCATTTGATATGTTGCACAACTAGCCAAAGCAATCCATTGTCTGTAGATGATGCAATTTTTTGCTAAGCCACATAGGCAACTTCTTATAATATAAAACAGACTATAACAAATAAACATAATTAAGGATTTTGCTTTTTTAAAGTTGGTAGCTGAATATCTTGAAATGACTGAATCTTGAATTTCAATTTGAACTATTCTGGCATTAGGCCGATTTCCTTTCTACCTAAATTACAAAAAGACTTCCTGCAAAATAAACTTATTGAAACTCTTCACTATCAGTTGCATACAAATGCTGGTTGAAGGAAAGCTCTGGCATAAGGCTTTACAAAGTGCTGATAAAGTTTATGTGTTCCTATGAAAGATTCAGGTTTGTGTAATCAACCCTTCCTGATGAACAGCAGTTTGCTTAAAAAACACAGCCTTGCTCTCTGTTCAGTAATGAATTCCTCTCTAATATGAATAGTTCGCCATAAATGAGATGTTACATTTCAACAAGGGCCTTTCTTCCTTTGTATTTTTTCTAGTGCTTCTAATGAAATCTCATGGAGTAAAATTCTTGCACAGACAAGAACTTTAAAGATTTCCATCTCCATTTCCTTTAAAGTTGATAGTATATTTGCATAAAATTATGAATTGCATTCTCTTCTTTTGAGACTCTAGTATAAAACTAGCTAAACCACAGAACAAGAAGAGTGGTGAGGAAGAGCTGACTCACTGCTCTAATTATAAATCTGAAGACTAATTAACCTTCCATGACTAAATTAAATCCCAAAATAAAAAGGACAGAAGACTTTAAGCAAAGATTTAAAGCCCACTAGAATATAAAATACAAAATATATTCTGGAGGCTGGTTTTAAATTTGACATTGATGAAGATGTACTGTATATGCAAACGGTACATGCAACACTAGTCTGGGAAACAGGCTTTCAGAGTTTAACAGCTGGAACAAACACTGCCACTAAAATGTACTGCAAATAGCTCTGTAAATGTATAACAAAAATCTTTCCTGCTGCATTGTTTCAGATCAAGATTTTTTACTTCATTATTTATAATGAAAATAATTAATCCTAATTTAATTCTATTGGAGGACAAAACCCCCAGAATATATGATTCCTGGCAATATTTCTTTCAGAGTAAAACATAACCACCTTGTGTAATTGAAAACATCTTTGTGGATTAGAGAACACAATTCCATTTCCCTAACTGGAGCTGTGTTGGCTTCACAAGTCCAAAAACAGACTGACAGACTTTTCTGACAGACTTTTTCCATCTGTCCGAAAACCCAAGTAGCTCTGATTCCAAATAGATTAATAGAAAAATATTTGTTACATAGTTTTTCTAGTTTGTAGTCTAATAGAACCTGAAGATTTTAATGTCATTGAAATAGTCATGAATTAATTAATAATGTGTTGAAAAAGGCCAAAGATGTAATTTACAGTCACTGTTTCTCTGACCTTAATTATTTTAAGCTTGGTGAAACTATATGAACTGTCTCAAATCACCCTGTCTTCCATAAGCCTTACCAGGAGGATCTGTTCCATGGGACAGAAGTGAAGCTGACCAGTCTATAGCTCTCAGGATCTTCCTTTCAACCCTTTTTAAAAGTGGCTTTGATGTTTCCCTTTTTCCACTCACTGTGTTGCATTAGAATGTGCAGCTGATTTCTTCTGAACTGCTGAGGAATCATTTCTTTCAACTATAAGTGTCAAAATCAGATACTTTTTTCAGAGACTAGTAATTTAAAGTTATTGATAAAAATGAATGTGGACAACAGAATGACTGAAATTGAATACCTACATACTATCATAGCCATTAGCCCGGAGGAGGTTGACAGCTGGTATTCCTCAGGTGTCAGGTCAGGACTTCCATAGTCTCCTCCTGGAAGTCATTGATTACTTCAACTTCAGTATCAATCATCACTGAAAGCCAAGCTAATAAAAATAGATTGTTATATAAAAATTATTAATAACATTATTAGTTTAAAACTGAGACGTCAGTATACTCTAAGCTCTGCTGAGTTTATTAATCTTAATATTAGAAAAACACATGTTCTTCTGGAAAATTTCTATAGCTTTGGTTGCAAAATATTGCTTAAAGATACTGTTTTAAGAATGGGAAAGAATATAAAATTTCTGATATGAAATATCAAAACATTAATAAGTACATTATGGATATGTAGGTTGAAATGTATGACTGAAGTGATGTCTAATCAGAATAGAAAGTCTGATTAAACCAGAGACGTCCCTGCACATAAGTTCAGTTTATTTCATTTTTATACTAGTTTATGAAAAGTTTTGTGTTACTAGTATAGGGAGAGACTGAGCAAAAAACTTCCTTTCTGAAGATATGATAATTTTAAGAGGTATTTTTACCACCCAACATGTAAATTTTACTGGCAGTGTGACAAAATAGCTGACTTAGTTTTGCAATATGCATTTGATCAGATTCAATGCCCTCCCTAATTTATGGGATAAATTTTCATCAGCTAAATTAATGTACCTATTGAATTTAGCATTGATGCTGATTTACATTGATTTACATTTACAAAATCCGTTTTGGCACTCACTGCACACTTGTTTAGTCACAGGAAATGCAACTTGCATGTCTTGAGAGCTGTTGACTAAGGAAAAATTTAGTGCTTGACAGCCATAAAGTCCATTCCCCTGATTACAATGCAGTAACACCACTTTTCTACTGCAGGATGCTGCTACACTGTCCAGTTTTTCAGTATAGCATAGATTTGCAATAAATATGAGAACCAGCTCAAGACCTTAAGAGGTCTTTAAGAGTTTGAGAATTTTGCATTTCTTGTAACATGAGAATCTGCTTTTAGCCAAAAATAAAAATAAAATAAAATCTGAAAAAAATCTTCAACTTCAGTGTAGGATTCTATATATAATAACACAAAATTGTTGCTGAAACCAGCTGTGAAGAAGCATTCCTGGATGCACAGACAGGATGATACTGTGAAGGCTGGTGCTGGGTATGGTGAAAATACATTATTATTTATAGAGTCTTGAATCACCGTGTGATATGATTATCATCTCTGAGGATCAGATTCAAAGTCTAAACAATATAGAAAGATATTACTCTAGAGACCATATAGATACTTATTTCAACTATATTAACCATTCTGTTTGCCTAAGAAAACCCACTGATTTTGTTAAAAGTGTTCTCTGTATCTTCTCTGCATCTTTTGTTAATGAACAGACAGGTTGTTCTTAAATTAGAAATAAGCAGTGAATAAAACAAGATTAGATGATAGTGAGAAACAGGAAAATTAGTGAGAACATGGAATCTGAGGTTAGCAAAGGTGCCAAGAACTTGAGACCTAGTGGAAGAATGCAACCCATTGCAGTTTTTTTGAAGACACATTGACTAATATAATATCATTTAAAGCACGTTGGAGCAGGTGCCTCATCACCCTCTTCTGACAATCTGATCAAAAAATATTTGTATCACTCTAGGTAACATGCAGTCTGTACTAACTTCTGAAGCTGGACATGTGGAAAAGGGTAGACAAGAATGTGTTAGGTGTTCTTCAATTTCTTTCAGTCTTAGTCAATTTTTCAATGACAGCAAGTCTCTCTGGAACTGATGAGGTTGTTGTCAACAATTAAATGATCCACCATGACACAGTTTTGAGAAAAAAAAAAAAAAAAAAAAAGAAACTTGTTAATAGTATACAAGTAACCAGAAGTATTTTTTTTTCCTACTTTGAGTATAAATTCAGTTTAACTCTCTTACTAGGAACATTTTATGTTTCCTATCTTTTGTTTATAGTGAATGGAAATGTAAAGTGCTCACTAACTAGGCTTTTACCCTAATAATTTTTTCTACTTTCTTACGTAAAAAGCAAATTATGTCTCCAGATGTTTCTTTTTTTTTTTTTTTTCCTCTTCCTTTTTTTTTTCTTACTTGGTAAAATAGCATCTAATTGTTCTTGCTTTGTGGTCTCTTTGTTATCTACTACTAGAGAGAAGATGCAGAGGCTGGCCAGACAAAGCAAATTCCTACTGCCAACAGGAGCATTTCACTATTTCCTTTCTCCCCTACCTTTTCCTGGACAAACACCCTCTCTCTTCCATTTCCTGCCCCAGTGTGGGTGTTTGCTGAGTCTACTTGATTCATTAACCTGATAGAAAAGTTCATATTTTTTTATGGGGTACATTTTCTGATGGGTTAGAAACTTTTATGTTAAAAGAGCAACATATCCACCAAAAGGAAGTGGGAAGGAAGAAGTGGAGAGTGTAACTGATCATTTCTCTTTTGTCAGCTGTGATCCATTTGCATGTCCTATAATGGACTGCCAATTTTGCCATTTTATTTGTTCAACTTCACTGTCGAGTTATCATTCCTATCATATTAACTTTATTGTAAGCATCCAGTACAAGAGAATATTAGCTCCAACTTTTGGTATGAATATGCGAGGTCTAATCACAAAGCCAGCTGATAAGCAGCCCTCAACAACCCCTTCTTCCACTGACAATTTTAATTTCTTCAATTTTAGTAGAGCTTCAGTACAGCTTTCTGTGAGATTTCATACTGAAACTTGTGAAGCTAATTCACTTCTTCTTTTGTACAAGTTATTTCTCATGGTCTGGTTCATCACACAGTTCCAGCTTTACTGGCTGAAGTGGTGACTAGGACTGGATGAATGGAAAAGAGTGTGAATGAAGCAATGTCACCATTTATCAAACTACAATCTCCAAGTATTTCACAGAGTCAGGGGACTCTGCCAAAAGACTTAGCTCTTAAATGATTGTTATAACTGCTAATCTCTTACGTGCCAAAACTGAAAACATGGTTTGGTTCAGTGTCTTTTATTTTCTTTTATTTAAAACATTTTTAAAAGAGAGTCAAAGCTCTTTGAAAATAAAAAGTTAGGGCAGATATTCAAGGTAGCTCTAGGTTTTGTTTTAGCATCTTAATTTCCCCTTTGGGACCAACTTTTCAAAGCAAATGAGTTTCCATTTAGATACCCAATGTGGAACATGAATTTAAATACAGTATCTCCCAGCTGGACTGTGTGTGGGAGCAGCTTTACAGTACTGCTCCTCTCTCACAGCAGACTTATGTCTATTGAAAATTTGGTTCCGATGAGACATGCCAAGTGCTTTGGGGAATGTGAGCTACAGTACTCCCAAATGATGATAGTCTGCTTTGAGCTAAACACAAAGTAACTGCCTAGCTCAGAGGATGGTATATTGAATACATTACATTTTTAAGTATATGGTGGTATATAAATAGCTATCCAAATTAATGAGAGTGCACTCTTCCACTCAGGTTGAATCAGGTACAATGGGCAATGTGGATCCAATTCAATTAATTACTTATTTGGCTCTAAATAAGGACAGAATTTTCACTAATCTCAGCCTGATTGTTGCCAGACTAGGCCAGTCTTTTCTCTATAAAGAGGAAAAAAAAAAATGACTTCTCATTGTTTGATTAGGCAAAAAGCATCTCAAGAAGATGCTGGGCTTTTTTTTTTCTTTGTTTTCTTTTTGATGATGAAGTATGATGGAGCCAAATAATACTAACAGTTCCATGGACTTCTTTAATTTGATATTCACTCTACGTTTGCACAATGGTTATTTTGTGAAATATTTCATCTTTTGTTTTGTACACTACATTTTGTAGAATCCCTCTCTCTATTTTTGTTAGCAAGGAATTAATTATTCTATTTTCACATCCAGTGATTTTATATTACTTTTGTTCTTCATAGATGTATTCATTGTTTTATTGAGTTTATTGCAAAATAATAATAATAATAATAAAATTAAATTAGAAGCACTTATAAGAATTTCTAGTTTAAAAAGCAAGTAAAAGACTGTTCATTGCAAGTTGTTTGGAGTTTGTAATACATGTAATAAAAACAGGTTAGATTTTGCACTGCCTGATATTGGAAGAGTGTAGTAAAATGTATATATATATATAGAATGGTTTTCATTGAAGTGATAGACAAATAATTGACCAAATTTCAAGATCTCAATCAAATTGCCTTTATATTGACATTGACATCTTTTCACAGAAACACAGAATCATCTAGGCTGGAAGAGACCTCCAAGATCCAACCTCTGACCCAACACTAACAAGTCCTCCACTAAACCATATCACCAAGCTCCACATCCAAATATCTCCTAAATTATGTTAACAACAACAACAAAAAAAAAAAAAAAAAAAAAAGAGAGAGAGAGATTTCTAGACATTATGCCATTTTCTTTTCTATTTATAAACTTACTTTTTAATAGCAGCATTGCAAAGGGCATGCAAACTCTAAGGCATTACAAGTACTATTCTGAAAGGCATTATTTTCCTTTCTATCATTCCTGCATATACCATTTTTTATGAACATTCATTATTCGTAACATAATGTTAATATATATTATGTTATTTCCCAATTGTAATATCAACTCAATTGGGAAATTTATATGAAATACTCTCTCTCTTTATATATATATATATAATTTTTCTTTTTTTAGTTCTCTGCATTCCAGAGAGAACTGTAAGTTGGAGGTTTCATTAAGGCAGCTGATGAGCATTTGGAGCTGAACAACTCTGTAGTTTGTTGTTTGATTTCTTACCATTTCAGTTGACTGATGTGTCACTATCACACTGAGAATATTTGTGTCTGCAAGGTATCTTTGCAAGCTACACTGATGTCAGGCCTAGGTGTCTTTTGATTCTGAACTTGCCTCACCATGGACGCACTTTCTGACTTTAGCTGTAGCGGACATCTTAAAGTTTAGTTCTCAACTAAAGTTTAAGTTCATGTAAAATCTCAGAACTTCCCAGATTGCATTTATTTGCATCAACTGAACGTATGTTTTCAGTCTCCTAAGTGTAAAGTTTTGTGATAAGTCCAATGTCATTTATCACAAAATAAGAGAAGACATCTCATTTGGAGGGACTGTAGGGGAAGCAAAATACTGCAATGGAGCACAGTATTTCTCAACAGATTTGTGGCTAAGCTGTGAGCAGAATCCCTGGTTATAACCCCCAATCTTGAGATGAAAATGACTCTTCCATTGTTGCTGGTTGGAGATACTCTACAGAAATTTAAGATAACCTCTTAAGTTATTGCAAAATTTCCCAATATTTTTAACAGGAATAGTGTAGCACAAAGTTAACTCAAAAGGAGTGCAGAACCCAAAAGACAGAAATCCACTGAAAAGCTAGAAATCATGAGAGGCAGAACAAGGTAGAACATAGGCAATGCTTTTGTGTTTGCAACTGATTGAGTATAGAATCTTTTCCAGTATGTCCTAGAATACTTCAGAGATTCAAGTGATGCCTGAAAAGTATTCACTTAAATAAAATGAAAAAATATATAGCATTTTAACTTGCTCATTCAACAACACTGTTGAGTTACATCATAATGATTTTTCTATTCAGAAATTTGGGTTCATACAGAAAACAGGCAGTTAGCATGGCAGCTCGCGCAGGCAGGGTGAGCAGGGAGGGCAGAGCAATCCTCCCACCCCTAAGAACAACTCATCTGACGGTTGTCTACCACTAGCTAGGCTGTGATGGTCCAAGCTAGGCTGAGAGCTCTCTCCAGAAAGTCTGTAGCCACCCAGACAGACTGCCCACTCCAAAATGTGGTAGTGTAGGTCTCTGGGTGCAGGGAGTGTCAGAGCCTGCTGCTGTCATCTGAGGGAGGCAGAGATACTGTGTGCATGAGGTGTGAGCAGGTGGATGACCTGGTCCGCCTGGTGGCAGATCTCAAGGAGGAGGTGGAGAGGTTGAGGCCATCAGGGAGTGCGAGCAGGAGATATGCTGGTGGAACAACTCCCTGCAAGGCCTGAAGGAGAGGCACCGGAGTGAGACTCCTCAAATGGGGGTGGACCCCTGCCCAGTCGCTATCGGGCAGAGGGAGGGGACCCAGGAGTGGAGGAGGAATGGAGACAGGTTCCTGCTCGACGTTGCAGGAAATGCCCCCACCTACCTACCCCACCTTCCCAGGTGCCCTTATGCAACAGATTTGAGGCCCTGGAGCTTGAGAGAGTGGTGGATGAGGATGTGGTAGAAAGTATACCCAGGAAGCCTAGGGCGAGAAAGTCTGCTCCACACCTCAAGACTGCTTCCACCAAGAAAGACAGAAGGGTTATTGTTGTGGGTGACTCCCTTCTCAGGGGAAGAGAGGGTCCTATTTGTCGGCCTGACCCTACCCGCAGGGAAGTCTGCTGCCTCCCTGGGGCCAGGGTCAGGGACGTTGCTAGAAAGCTTCCCAACCTGGTTCGCCTCTCCGATTACTAGCCACTACTGATAGTTCAGGCTAGCAGTGATGACATAGATGAGAGAAGCCTGAAGGCTATAAAACCTGACTTCAGGGGGCTGGGACAGTTAGTGGACGGAGTGGGAATACAGGTCGTGTTTTCGTCCATCCCTACAATGGCAGGGAGGGGTTCAGAGAGGTCATGGAAAGCCCACTTGATAAACACGTGGCTCAGAGGCTGGTGCCAACACAGAAATTTTGGGTTCTTCGACCACAGGGTGCTTTACTCAGCACTCGGCCTGATGGCCGCAGACGGGCCCCAACTGACTCCAAGGGGAAAACAGATCCTAGCCCAGGAGCTGGCAGGGCTCATTGAGAGGGCTTTAAACTAGGTAAGAAGGGGGATGGGGATGAAACAAAGCTCATTAGAGGTGTGCCAGAGGGAACAATGGCAAGGCTGGGGGAGAAGGCAAAGGCTCAACTGAAGTGCATCTACACTAATGCACGCAGCATGGGCAATAAGCAGGAGGAGCTGAAAGCCATTGTGCAGCAGGCAGGCTATGACTTGGTTGCATCATGGAAACATTGTGGGACCACTCTCATGACTGGAATGCTGCAATGTCTGGCTATAGACTCTTCAGAAGGGACAGTCAGCACAGAAGGGGTGGTGGAGTGTCTGTCTATATTAGAGAGTGTTTTGATGTTGTCAAACTTGAGGCTGGGAATGATAAGGTCAAGTCCCTTTGGGTTAGGATCAGCAGGAAAGCCAACAAGGCAAGCATACTGATGGGGGTCTGTTACAGACCGCCAAACCAGGATGAGGAGACGGATGAGGAGTTCTACAGGCAGCTGACAGAAGTTGCAGAATTGTCAGCACTTGTTCTTGTGGGGGACTTTAACTTCCCAGACATGTCCTGGAAGCACAACACAGCCCAGAGAAAGCAGTTTTAGAGGTTTCTGGAGAGCGTGGAAGATAGCTTCCTGACACAGCTAGTTAGTGAGTCTACCAGGGGAGGTGCCCCGCTAGACCTTCTCTTCACAAACAGAGAAGGACTGGTGGAGGATGTGATTGTCAGGAGCTGTCTTGGGCAGAGTGACCATGAAATGATGGAGTTCTCAATACTTGGTGAAGTCAGGAAGGGGACCAGTAAAACCGCTGTCTTGGTCTTCCAGACTTTGAGCTATTCAGGTCATTGGTTGGCAGAGTCCCTTGGGAGGCAGTTCTGAAGGGCAGAGGAGTCCAGGAAGGCTGGGCACTCCTCAAGAAAGAAATCTTAATAGTTCAGGAGTGGTCTGTGCCCACGTGCCCAAAGACGAGCCGGCGCGGAAGAAGACCGGCCTGGCTGAACAGAGAGTTGTGGCTTGAGCTTAGGAGAAAAAAGAGGGTTTATAATCTTTGGAAAAGAGGGCGGGCCACTCAGGGGGACTATAAAGATGTTGTGAGGCGGTGCAAGGATAAAATTAGAAAGGCCAAAGCTCACCTGGAGCTCAGTCTGGCTACTGCTGTTAGAGACAACAAAAAATGTTTTTATAAATATATCGGCACAAAAAGGAGGACTAAGGAGAATCTTCACCCTTTACTGGATGTGGAGGGAAACTTAGTTACCAGAGATGAGGAAAAAGCTGAGGTGCTTAACGCCTTCTTTGCCTCAGTCTATAGCAGCAAAGCCAGTTGTTCTCTGGATGCCCAGTACCCTGAGCTGGTGGGAGAGGATGAGGAGCAGATTGTGGCCTCCATAATCCACAAGGAAATGGTTGGTGACCTGCTACAGCATTTGGATGTATGCAAGTCGATGGGGCCAGATGGGATCCACCCGAGGGTATTCAGAGAACTAGCAGAAGAGCTGGCCAAGCTGAATTCCATCATTTATCAGCAGTCCTGGCTATCAGTGGAGGTCCCACTCAACTGGCAGCTAGCAAATGTGACGCCCATCTTCAAGAAGTGCCAGAAGGTAGACCCAGGGAACTATAGGCCTATTAGTTTGACCTCAGTGCCAGGGAAGCTCATGGAGCAGATTATCTTGAGCATCATCATGCGGCACTTGCAGGGCAAGCAGGCGATCAGGCCCAGTCAGCATGGGTTTATGAAGGGCAGGTCCTGCTTGACGAACCTGATCTCCTTCTATGACAAGGTGACACATTAGTGGATGAGGGAAAGACTGTGGATGTGGTCTACCTTGACTTCAGTAAGGCTTTTGACACCGTTTCCCCATAGCATTCTCCTCAGGAAACTGGCTGCTCATGGCTTGCAGTGGCATGTGCTTCATGGGGTTAAGAGCTGGCTGGATGGCCGGGCCCAGAGAGTTGTGGTGAATGGAGTCAAATCCAGTTGGAGGCCAGTCACTAGTGGAGTCTCCCAGGGCTTGGTACTGGGGCCAGTCCTCTTTAACATCTTTATCGATGATCCGGATTAGGGGATTGAGTGCACCCTCAGTAAGTTTGCAGACAACACCAAGTTAGGTGCGTGTGTCAATCTGCTCGAGGGTAGGAAGGCTCTGCAGGAAGATCTGGATAGGCTGCACCGATGGGCTGAGGTCAACTGCATGAAGTTCAACAAGGCCAAGTGCCGGGTCCTGCACCTGGGGCACAACAACCCCAAGCAGAGCTACAGGCTGGGAGATGAGTGGTTGGAAAGCTGCCTGTCAGAGAAGGACCTGGGAGTGATGGTTGATAGTCAGCTGAATATGAGCCAGCAGTATTCTCAGGTGGCCAAGAAGGCCAACAGCATCCTGGCTTGTATCAGAAACAGTGTGGCCAGCAGGTCCAGGGAAGTGATTGTTCCCCTGTACTCGGCTCTGGTGAGGCTGCACCTCGAGTACTGTGTTCAGTTTTGGGCCCCTGGCTACAAGAAAGACATGGAGGTGCTTGAGTGAGTCCAGAGAAGGGCTACGAAGCTGGTGAAGGGTCTGGAGAACAAGTCTTACAAGGAACGGCTGAAAGAGCTGAGACTGTTTTGCCTGGAGAAGAGGAGGCTCAGAGGCAACCTTATCACACTCTACAGGTACCTTAAAGGAGGCTGTAGCAAGGTGGGGGTCAGTCTTTTCTCCCACATGCTTGGTGACAAGATGAGGGGGAATGGGTTAAAATTGTGCCAGGGGATGTTTAGGTTGGATATTAGGAAAAATTTCTTTATGGAAAGGGTTGTTAGTCACTGGAATAGGCTGCCCAGGGAAGTGGTTGAGTCACCATCCCTGGAGGTCTTCAAAAGATGTCTAGGTGTAGAACTTAGGGATATGGTTTAGTGGAGGACTTGTTAGCATTAGTTCAAAGGTTGGACTCGGTGATCTTGGAGGTCTCTTCTAACCTAGACTATTCTGTGATTCTGTGATTCTGTGAAAACTAAAAAGATGATCTTTTCCTTCCTACCTTATAAATCACATGTTTTATTACAGAGTGGATATGAATACTGGAATAACCATGCTTATTTCCATCCTTTAAGCTCTTTTCTTTGGTTTTCACACATCTGACAGAGGAAATGAGAGGGGACAATTGATGCAGGTGGCTCATTTTAACCAGTAATTTTTCCTGAGTAAAAAGCGGGAGGGTTCTGGGCTCCTAAAAAGCAATGTAGTACTTAGTTTAGAACATTCATAAGAAGCAGAAGAGAAGGAAAAATTTGAAGGTGGTGTATTTTAGACAAAAAGCTGTGCTTGGTAAAGAGCAGAACCAACAAATCAAAAAGATTATAGGGCTTAACAAGAGCTTTATGTAGTCTGAGTTTTGTCTTCATAGAAGGTACATGATCTGCTGGAGAGGTAAGAAGACTCAGGTAATGTTCTCTGAGAAATTTTGATACAGCCTGTCAAAAGCTACTTTTTTCCCCGGCTTCTGTTCATGGTGCAGTGACTAGAGCATCTTGATTATCCTGAATTGTACATTGGTGTAAACTGCTTGTAAATGTTCAGATAGAGTTGTTGAGGTTATCTTGTTCTAGGGAAGATCTCTTTTGTTTTGGTTAGGAAAATAATTCATAGACTAGCTTAAATTTTTGCTCAAGCTATAAGTGAGGGGTGGATGCAGGAGGGAAGTGGGTTCCTGAGTTCTGTGCATTTACTATACTTCCCCACTCTTTAAATATGTAACAAGCTGAGCATTTTGTTCACTTTGCTCAGTGGAATACTCTTAGAAAGGCAGGTCCCATGATTGTACACTTTCAGTTGAACCATTTGTTAACTGTATCAGAAATACCTGAGTGACTTGTTTTTTGTATGTATTTTAATAACTAAACTATATTTCGTAGCAGTGGTGCAAAGGATAAATATCTTCTTTAGCAGATGCGTAACCTGTGGGAAATGGCTTGTTCTGGTTATGTTTTCCTTTTTTTATTAATTGTGTACTATCTTGTAGACCTTGATTGTAGTACATAGAGGTCCTTCTTGTTGTCTTAATGCTGAAGAAAGCTTGTCTCTTCAGTTTTAACTTATTAGCACAATGTTTATTATTTGTGAAGGTTTTAAGTACCATTCCTATATACGTTTCAGTGAGAGCTATGGTCCAGATGTATGCAGACAGTAGTCTCTTTGAAGTGTTTTATTTTCAGAGAGTAGTTTAAAAATACATATGTTCTGTTGTGTTATTGCAGTGATCCAAAAGAAAGCTGAATACTGAATATCAAAATTGATCTCCTTTAGACCAAGCCTTAAATGTAAACCCTCTTTAAAAAAAAAAAAAAAAAAAAAAAAAATCAATTTCCTTCCCTGTTTTCCATAATGTGGTCTTGCCTAATAGGTGCAGCTGATCAGCATTATCTCAAACTCTTCGGCCAGCTGAGCCTCCTATAGCAAGGCTTGGTGTGCACCCTTTGAGCTGAGCCTGAGTTCAGTGTTTGGTAGGACAAGTGCAAGCCTCTAGTATGTTGTGGACTACTGTGTAGTCATGGGGTATTTATTTGCTGTCTTTATTAACAACCTAACAAGCAAGTTTTCGTGCATCTGGGAGATACAGGAAGATGAAAAGTAAGATCTTGAGTCAGAAATCTCTGTAAAAAGAGCTTTATCAATGCATTAACCTAACAGCAAAGTTATATTACTGTAAAATCTCAAGCCTTTATCCTACTGTGGCTATTACATTCCTTCACAAAACATTTGAAATCCACCCCTCAAATCCCATACTTGATAAAAGTACTGCATATCCTATTTGGAATAACTTTAACAATAACTTAAATTTTATTGAAGTTTAACACTTGTACACATTCTTGGTGGAATCATTCATCTTATCAAAGACAACATTTGGTTTTCCTTGTTTCTTTTGGATGAAGATCTATAGCTTTGAATTTCCCTCTCTAATTCCTAGCATTACCTGTTTCTTTTTGGCAAATGCATGCGCAGTTTCCTTTGAAGACATTTTTTTCCCTAGACCAGGGGCTGGATGCTTGAGGGCTAATATATTTCAACTGACCTGGCTGTACGTTTCTCTAAGAATAAAATGTTCATTCTCTTTGTCCTTGAGCATGAAAAGAATGCCCCAAGACTTAAACTATGTTTTAGTCTTGAAATGTGAACAGAATAAAAAACAAAATAAACCAGAATAAAACCAAAGAATATATGTTGTAGAAAACTGGAAACAGTCTTCCCAAATGAGTTTAGGATGAGTAAATCCCAACCTTACTTTGCAATGTGCTTTAAAGTCTTTAGCTCACATATAAGCCATGTTCTCAGGCTTATCTGTAACCAGAAAGATGGTGTTAATTCAGATTAATGCTTAAAAGAATTACAGAAGAAATGGAAAATTGTCTTTGGAGGTTGCCTTGCTTTGTTTTGAGCATATGGGTTTTTCAGAGCCTGAGTGATCAACTAAATCTTTTTCCACAGGTAACACTTATACTCTTATTTGTCAGACTAGCTTGTTTTGTGTTGTTTTCCTGAATGCTTTTGTATGGTGTTAGTTCTTGAAGATGTTCTTCAAGAGAGATGGTCAGAGATGGTCATCTCTAACAGGTACCTCAATGAGTTTACAGTTGTCAGAAGCTGTAAATTATCCCATGGCTAGAATAATGGTATATTTCTGGTGAAGAAAACAGTTGTTTGCAGAATTTAGCTGAACAGCAAGAGATGGGGGGAATTCTTAGGAATTCTTAGTTACCTAATCTTTTAGCAATGTAGTTTGGATTAGTCACCTGAAGGCCCAAGAATACACATTACAAAAGTCAATTACCTTTTTCCAATTTGTGTGCTTTAAATGTACTGTATATACATATGAAGTTTTTGTTTATTTTTTGTACAGAGCATAGAATTCTACTTGTAAAAATAAAAGGTCATTCTCCTAAATAGAAGCTAAAGTTTAGGTTATGTTAATCTGCACAGATCTGGAAAACAAAGCTCATCACTGAGAAGTGCTCTGATATATGGGTATTAATATATGCATTTGTTGTTGAGGTTGTGCAGTAGCTTTGTGCCTCTCAGTACTGTATTTTCTAATCTATGACTGGTGGCCAAAGCACGCTGTGTTTCAATAAGCTTTGCTTGTTATCTGCTAAGTGATGGCTTCTCATTTGCCTGTAGGATTATAGGGTTATGAAGATGATCACTTCTCAGACACAGCCTTCATTCAGCAGAGCTGAGGAAAGCTCTTTGACTAAAGTGCAGCTTTCTAAAAGGGCACTTTAGTCAAGATGCAAGTGCATGTTTTCCACCAAGTTATAATTGACAGTAGATTATAAAAATTGACTAAATTTTAAATATTTAATGACAAAAGTAGTGCTTTCTATGTCACTTGTTTTTTTCTAATTTTTTAAACAGAAATTAGAAATCAATGTTCTGGGGATGGGAGAGTCAAAACTTCACCCTGGAAAAAAAAATATATATATATTCTTATTTTATTTAACTCTTTACCCAGAAGCAAATACCGATTCTACTTTTTTGGGGACTTACTGGAACAGGGAAAAAATAGCTGTGATTTCTTAAAAAGGAGCAAATCCAAACCAGTCCTGGGGATCTTGGCAGGTCCAGCCATGTGTAAATTCTACAATTTCCATAGCACCTTAAATGTTTTCATTCACTCTGCCATTGCTTTATACTGCTTAAAATAGTTCTTAAACTAATAACATGCAAATATACCGACATGTATTCCAATATTCAGAATAAATCTGTTATTTTCACTTTTTCCACAAAATGAATTTAAGGTAGCAGCATAATAGTATTTTAACAATTCAGCAGGCAGGCTCTAAGTTATAGTGTTGGTTTCTAAACTCTGATTTTTTTTTTTATTTTTTTTTTGTACAGAGTTAGGGCTGTTACACACAGATGTGAGCAGGATATCTGAGAATCTGGTGAGCTACTATAGTTCAACTCAGAGAAAGAAGTATAGTATTGTTCTCTGTTCAGCAGCTTGTTTTGCAAGCACTCTGAAAGATATTAAGATCAGTAGCCACCAAGAGAATGACGTCTTGCCATTTGACTCTTACACGACTCTTACAACAGATGTCAAATCTGTTATTATTAAATTAGATCTCCCTACTTCTGTACTCTCAGTAGTTCACAAGCCAGTGGGATGACATGAAATAATAGTCTGGAATATACCTTAATTCTTCAACCATTCAAGCAATCCAGCAAATCTAATCAACTGCTTGCTTCATGTGTTTGTTTGTTTTTTGGGGGGTGTTTTTATTTTAGCTCTTAGCCTACTTTAAAATGTCATGAGGTTAAGCAAAAAAATGGGGGGGGGGCGGGGGAAGAGGGGAGCTGAGAAAATACTGTATAGATTTTCTTTTTCATTCCCTTTTGTGCCCAGAATATATTTCATTAAATATGTTTCTCAGGCAGTTTAGGGGTGGCCCTTTCTTTTTAAAGGGATGAGACAGCCAGAGAGTCTTCTTCCTTAAAAGAAAAAGTATTTTAATTTATTTGAAAGATGTTCAAGTCTAATACCTCTGAGCTGGATTTCAAAAACTTAGAGGGAGAAACACTATTGACTCTTAGCATTGCTCTTGGATTTAGCAGTAGTTTCTATTTCTTGTTTGTACCATGATTGCCTTTATGAACTCCACAGCATAAAAAATGTCTGCTGCGGTGTTTGTTACATTCTCCTTTCTGGCTGAACATCTGACTGCTGTTCACCCTTTGTATTTTTGGCTTTACTGTCAAAAATGTCTTCAACCAATGAAGTTCCTGTTGCTACGTTACAGTGCAACTTTCACTGGCAGAGCACCTATGCCTCCCCTGTTAATGGTCTGTTTTTACAATGTGTGCTCACCACTAGTATTGCACAGTACTTTTGCAAGTCTTCTTTAAATCTAATCTAAAGAGAGTAAGACCAGAGGAAAAAGTAAAATCTTACCAATAATTTGCAGTGTGAAAGAGAATTAACACAGTTTGGGGGGGTCGGGGGGAATAAGGGGATGCAGACAACATTCACAAGTGACTTCTTTGAAAGTTCTGCCATAACTGCATACAGACTAACATTTTCTTCAGTCTCTTCCAAAGTTAAAGTAAGTAATTTGGTGTGTTCACATAACATGACTGAAAATTAACACTGTCAGATAACCAAGCTTGGTGGTTCAGAACTTTCCTTCCAGATGTTTTTGGTTTAAGTCATTTATTTGTATTTCCTACTGTGCTCCCAAAACTTGGATTAAAACATACCCTGTTATCCAGTCCCCTGCAAGGCGTTCTTTTTCACCAGGAACTGGAGCTTCCTCCATAGTTACAGTAACTATCCAAATGTGAATTCAAATAAATTGATGTTCTGCACAGTCAAGTCCTGGCTGCAATATAAAATGACAGCAAGTTTATGGCTGTCATATACTTGGAATTAATGACTTCATACAACGCATGTTACTTACATGTATTACTTACTATATTTAGCCATTCACTGTATCTGATATGCTCCTGTCTGGGAAGTGGCCGCTGGAAGAATCTGAAGAGTGAGACATTTGTGCAACAGGTATTCTTGACCACAAAGGCATGAAGCTGAAGTACAAACTGTGCAGAATATAAGATATTCTTGTAGTATTTAAAAAATTGGTTTGGCTTCTAGGATTGTCTAAGAGAAATATTTTTATTGTTGGACACTTTGAACTAAAAGGTAAAGTAGAGAGAGGAATTGCAGCAAGAATCATCTTAGCACAGGACTAAGAGTGTGTAGAAATCACTTTAGCTCTCCTATGGGCATACAGAAGGCAGTTGTACTGCATCGTTTGCTTGTGTAGTTGCACTGATGAAATTATTCTCTGTAAAATAATATACAGTTCAGAACATTGAAAAGAATATGGTATTCACATTTAATAGTGTTGTTTCGAAAGACCTGTCAGACAAGCAGTTTGCTTGATGGTCTCTGCTGACAACTTGAATGGCTATATATTATGGCTTCAGGCTTAATAGCTGTTACCTAGGATATAGGAGACTCTCATGCTGTATTTAAC
The DNA here is from genome assembly GCA_011075105.1 of Heteronetta atricapilla. Classification (NCBI taxonomy): domain Eukaryota; kingdom Metazoa; phylum Chordata; class Aves; order Anseriformes; family Anatidae; genus Heteronetta; species Heteronetta atricapilla. The sequence continues at coordinate 1,270,203 of CM021743.1, read as the reverse complement.
TGTAGTTAACATACTGAGCCAGCAGTCTCTGTTGGTGGCATTCTACCTAAGTTTATTTTAATATTGTGATAAATATTGCACCTTTAAGGTAGTAGATATTTATGTTACACCATATGTACTCTTGTCAACAAAATTAATTTTTATGGTCTAAAATATCATTGTTTTCTGAGTAACAGATTAAATAAAATGAAGTATGTTTTGCTTACTATAGGACTTTATTCACCATGACAACCAATCTGTTTCTGTTCAATTGCCCTGGACCTCTTCTACTCTGTTTATCGAAGTGCTGTTCAAAATTGAATTTGTTTCATGTATATACACACCTTTTTCTTTTTTCAAATATCATCTATGTGCAAAGCACACTCTCCCTCTTATGAATGAGCATCCAATTATGCAAGCCCAAACTAGGATGAGTTTATGGCAATCCTTACAGGATGGTTGTAATGGAAGGTCGTTACAATTCAAGGAAGGTTAGAGAAACTTACTAGTTTACCTGAAAAATAGATTGTCAAATTGAATGCCCTTCATAGGGCACTTCAGTAACATCAGCAGGTCCTGTCAGGAATTAGAGAAAAGCTACTTCTTTAAAGATGAGTATTTTATTGCTCAGTGCAAACACAATGAGAGTTGAAGGACGTCATGCTTTGTTGCATGACAGCGTGATATTTTTACATTACTGGCATGAAATCCACTTATGTACTATTAAGACACCGCCATGCAAGCTGTTGTGCAAACTATACTCTAATTTTTGCCATTATTATGGCAAAAAAGGGGAAAAAATAAAGGGGGGAAAAAAATCATGGGACTAATATTTAATTGGGGAAAACAAAAAAAAAAAGTATGGCTGTGAACTTATAGTTTGGGATAAGTGTTTGTCCTGAATATTTTTACTTAAGCTGGAATATTTCAGTTAAAATGCTCACTGGTGGCAGCAATGTAATAACTGATGACAAAGGAAGGCTCAAACTGTTTGGGTAAAAACATTCAGAATATTCAGACAAAACAAAACATCACAACCTATATCAAAAATACAGCTCCACCACATGAATAATGGATTTTTTATTTATATGTGGTATTGCTCAGAACATTTAGCAACCTTTTAGTATTTAGTTCTTTTGCATATTGTGAGCATGTACTTTTTTTTCACTTTCAGAACAGTAACAAATCAACTGTGTAATTAAATAATTGTTACTTGAATTTTTCAAATTCTTCCAAATGTTCACAAAAGGATTCTTTAGCTTCCTTGAGAAGCCAAGTACTCAAAAAAGGCACTGCAATAGTTATTTTGCACAGTACTAGCAATGTTGAAAACGCAGGGTGAGTTTTCTGCAAAAGCCAATTCTAATGCTTTTCTAGTGAAGCTAATCCCATGCTCCCACCACCCTTTTCCCCCCTTCCTTCTAGAGTTAAGTAATTTTGGTTCTGATTTTTTTCCCTAAAGAAGCCTTTTTTTTTTTTTTTTTCTCATTGCAGTTAGAGATAACCTAAGGAAATCAGGTAACAGGTTAATCCATGTAAGTAACCTTCTTCTAGCGTTCCAGTCAGTTAGTGAAGACATTTGAATCATGTCCCTATGCAGCAGTATGATTTCCCATCCAGTGAATTGTGCTGAACACTGGCTCCTAATGAGAGTTTTCTGTTATTTTAAGTCAATTGCTCTCTGATTTTTGAAGCAGGCTTTTTTCCTTTTTATCTGCTAAAGTGCACATAAAATGAGTTCCAGCTAACCATTGAACTAGCAAAATTAAAAGACAATTCACCTGCAAAAATGAGGGGAAAAAAAAGTATGATTTTTTTTCTAAAACCTGATTAACAAGGCCTTCGAAGCAGTTATAAAATCACCTAATAGTTCTATTTTGAAATTAAAGCAATTTGTTGCAGATACTTAGAACTTATGAGATATAGTTTATTTTTGATAACTAGGTAGATATTCATTCTATATTTTCCTTATTAGATTAATCATTATTTATTAGTAGGCTTCAATCAAGAAAAAGGCAGGTCATTCATCCAATAGAATGACTATTTCAGGTTTTTATCTCTTTTTTTTCAGAGGTTACTATAGAGGCCAGCTATTCAGGATTCTTTGTAGGTTGTGCTTATTCTTTACAAGACAGGCAGTGGTCTTCTGTTCTTCTTCACACAATCATGTTTTGCACAACAAAATTACTCTCTCCTGAATCTTGTCTGATCATCTGCAGCTTGTCTCTTTGTGTAGTTCAACATAATAACATTAATAAAATTTAAAAGAAAAAAATCTTCCTGAGAAAAGCAAGATAGTTCACATTATACAACTGAGCATTGGTTGCACAGGCACAACCAGTTAGGGAAGAAAACAGTCAAAATATGGGACTTCTTTGGCAAATCATAATTATCCAGTTTGTCTTCCAGGAATATCACGAATAATCGATACCAAGCTGATCTTGGTCAAACCTAAAAGCAAAACTACTTTTGCTCAAAAGCTTGTCAGAAAATGTCTATATGTACTCCTGTTTTTGAAAATCTAGGTGATCACAATGGAGGGAATTGTACTAGTTCTCTGAATTACATATGTGTGTAAAATGAGATTATTGGTTCAAAAAGTTGCAGTAAAATGCTGTTGGATTTTGATTGTCCATACTACAGTAAGTAGAGTCATAAGTTAGGTCAGTGACTATGAAATGAAGTATATTGCAGTGTAGTCTCTTCATTAATAGTTTCAAATTATTGTAAAAAAATTTCCACAAAATCTCATGTTAATTTGATCCCGTTATCTTCTGGTAGTCGAAAAATTAACTTGTCTTGCCAATGCATTCAGCAGGATAAATATTAAACTCAACAGTGTAAATTCATAATGCGCCAATTTTCTGTCTCCTGCTGCCTCTTTGAGTTTGCTAAATACTTGCAAAATATCTGAGTATGCAGGCCCCTAACTGGATTATTTCAATTAGTGTATTCTGGAAGAATAACTGTTTAAAAACTCTTGAACTTAAGCTTTATTTTCTGTTAGCCAAAAATGTTTTCACTTTCTTAATGATGGGGTTTTCTTCCTGATGTATGTAGAAGTCTTGGATTTTATTTGTTTTTATTTTTAGCAAGATAGATTTTGGAAAACTGAAAACATCTTGTTTTGAGACCTTTCCTTTTCTCTGGTCTCCAGTTACTTATAAAACTGTTTATCCTGATTTTAGGAGATGAATCCAGGCTTTCTATTCAGAGGGCATGTATTGTGCTGTTTACTGATAAAAGATGAATGACTCCTGGGGTAAAAGAATATATCCAGGTATTTTGGAAACTTGTCTGCCAAATAAAAACTGTAAATCTTTCAAATGATGCTTAGGGACAGAGTACCTAAGACCTCTAGTGCAGCAATGATTCTGTCAGGAAAGCAGGGATGGTATTGTTTCTTTTTTTTATTATTTTTTATTTTTTGTGTGTGTTTTTTTTTTTTTTCTTGAGGTTTTGTTTCCCAGAGGTGTGTCTTCCTCATTTGACACGCATGGACTTTTAGGAGCTCAACCGCAAAAAGGGGGCTAAGGTTTTTGAGGTTCCTTATCAACCAATGAGATTTTGATCTGGGGTTATGCTATCTTTGAAAGAAAAAGAGGTGGGGTTCAGCTACCTAATGGGAGTTTATGGAGGAGACAAAAGGGATTCTTGTCCCTTCACTGTGTGATTCCAAAAAGAATTAACGGATACAAGTTGCAACAAGTGAAATTCAGATAATGACAAAGGAGACTGTAGAATATCCATCCTTCAGGATATTCAGGACTCCACTGGATATAAGAGCAACTTGATAAAACTTCAATGTGGGCCATGCTATGAATAGGAGATTGGACCAGAGAAAGCCCAGATACCCCTTCTATACTCAGTCATTCACTCATTACTGGCAGTGGGATCATGTTTTTGTTGGGAAAAATTTATGACTTGGATGTACTGTAAAGCTGTTACACCCTGACAGAGCTGTCTTGACAAGTAGATCATGAAGCAAACCAGTTGGGAACAAGAAAATTTTCTTAAAAATGAAGTTAGTTTCAGTTACGAAAAATAAATTAAATGAACAATTTTCTGGAGCCTTTTTATACTGTAGTCAAAATAAGTATGGTTTTAATAAGTATGTATAATCAGGCAAAACTCTTATGTAATATGTTTTTTTAACATATTAGAGTGGAACAGTTTAAAATTTCTTGATATTTAGTTCTTATTGCTTCTCTTGCGAAGTAATATTTTATTGTCGGTAAGCTTTTTCTATCTATATAGCCTGCATTTTCTTTATCATAACTTTATGCTGCTGTCTTTTAGTTATGCATTGTGTACCACAATAAGTGTTAATTCCTACTTGGATTTAATAGCCTAAAGATACATTATTGTCTGATATGTTAATTATTCTAAGTTATCTCTTACCTAAACTTATAAAAAAAAAAAAAAAAAAACTTAAGAGGTCAATGGAGGTTTGTAGGGTTTTTTAAGTACAGGGTGGGGGGGTTACTTCCTTTTTCCTCTAAATTCACTCCGAGTTTTCCTCCTGTTTGTCTTATAGAAAAATAATGGAAGTGTCTTCTATAGTAATTAAAGGAATACTCTCTGCTTGGTGATAATCTGTTTCAAATCATGTTTGTTTGTTTTCGAGACATATTACTTTACAAATAGGTACAAGATTTGTTGTCCCCAGTTACTTACAGACTTTATTTTTTCAGTATGATTGTCTTTACTGAATATAAATACAGATTTTTTTTTTCCTCTCTTGGACATATTAACTTATATTTTTCCATGGTGACTGATTTATACATCTTTTTGAAACTCCTCATTGAAGCTCAGTACTAACATATAAAAGAGTTCTTTGAATGCTAAAAATATTTATCCTTCTTTAAGAATTTTTGAAGTTTGAGATGAAAGCTGATTTTTTTTTTTTTACTTCACCTGTAGAAAACTGATGTGTAGAAAACTGAAGACATGACTGAGTGATGTTAATGCAATATTTTCAGTGTTTTACAGATTATGTAACATACAGATACCTTAAAGGAAGCCGTAGCGGGGGGGGGGGGGGGGGGGGGGGGGGGGGGTGTTGGACAATTCTCCCAGTGCCTGATGACAGAACAGGGGCTAAAGTTGTGCCAGGGAAGGTTTAGGGTGGATATTAGGAAGAACTTCTTTACTGAAAGGGTTGTTAGGCAGTGGAATAGGCTGCCCAGGGAAGTGGCTGAGTCACCATCCCTGGCAGTCTTTAAGTCGTTTAGATGTAGAGCTTGGGGATATGGTTTAGTGGAGGACTTGTTAGCATTAGGTCAGAGGTTGGACTTGGTGATCTTGGAGGGTCTCTTCCAACCTAGATGATTCAGTGATTTTTTTTCTTTTTTTTTTTTTCCTGAAATTAGAGATACCGTTTTAATATACTACAGTTTTCACTTCAGAAAGATTTAAGAAGATGCAGTTTTTAGCCACATCAATAACTGTGTTGATCAGTGACATTTTTTAAAGGACAACAAATATGAAGAATGATTAGTTCACCCTATAATGGAAAGTCACAATTTTTTAGTTAGAGTTGCACTTTTAGGCAGTATCAAAAGTTTCTAGTTAGCTGGAGAAATTATTCTGGAATTAGACCTCTGAAGGAAAAGATGCCTGTGAAAGGCTTCTGCTGTTTACATGCAATGATCCAACAGTCAAATTATCAGATTGTTATCATCAAGCAGAAACAATTTTATCTGAGTAATCAGATTGACTTGAATGCCAAGCCTGATAACAATAATTACTTGTGATTCCAAATTCACTGGAGGGCCATGTTGCATAATCATCAGCTTTTCTCTAAACTTTGTCTAAACATAAGTAGGTTTGTGCATTTTTATTAGAACATAGGATCTTCCAGAATTCTTGAAAACTATATACTTTCATATTTCATATTTAGTATAAGCACATGCAGCATATGGGTAGAGCTTTCTTTTTTTACAATCTCTTCAAAGACCCTTTCTGTATTGATTAAACTATACCAGTCTTTGAAATATTAAAATTTAAAAGTTGTACGCTAACAAAGAAAACTACTCAGTTATTTAGAATCACTTTGTGTATATTCTGCTCTTCAGAATCCTACTTCTGGATTTGGATAATTTACTGTTATAACAACTTAAAGAAATGGGACAAGTCAAGTCGATTCCTCAGTATACCTACATGGAAAAGATTATATCGTATCTCAACAAGGCATTACAAATTTTAGCTGTAAATAAGATTAACCTGTAAACTCTTATTTCTTTATCTAGAATTTCATTTTTCATTTTGAAATTCTTTGTGCAGTAAGTCAGATCATTGCAAACAAGTGCTCTTTTCCTGCTCATTTTTTATCTCCACAAAAGGATGGGGTTAAAGGCAGTGGAAAATGACTCTCCTTTTTATTTTCTTCACAATAGTATGCAGATATGAAAGATCATTCATTATTCCTCCGATTAGTTTCTTTGAGTGGCATTTAGCAGTCAGAATCTTAACATGTTGCTGTTTTGTTTTTTTTTTTTATGCAAGATGTTTCTAAAACTCATTGCAAATGATATTGTCAGAAAAATATAGTTAAGTTCAAATGAGCTTAGGCAAATTCATGCAAGATGTGGTCCCCATGGCTATAATATGATGTGAATGCATCTTCCATCTGAGGAAGACTTGTGCATTCAGTACAGAGTGAGAATATACCAGAGACAAATCACTCCTCCATTGCTTTTTTGTTTATGCTCTTTACCATTTGTTGATTCTAAAGGACAGCTATATCTCACTTTTTCTGACCTTTATTGTGTTCCTTATAATAGAAGTACAAATTCATCTAGCTACGTTGTAGCTAGAAGTGGTGTCCATAAACTCAAAAATAAATCACGAATGAGAGAGCTAATCTATTGAACAGTATGTAACCTCTTCTTGAAAAAGTATAATAGATTATGATTGACTGGTTAGCGTGTCACATAATCTATGTGAAATTTTTAGGGGTTCTAGGGAAACTTCCCCTCTTCTCATTAAATCTCTGAGTAGATTGTACTAATTTAATTGCACATTTTTCTGTACTCGATATAAATTCATTGCTAGCTTCTTTTGTTTGCTTATTCTTCCCTTATTTTTTTCCTTGTTAACTTAGATTTATTTTATCCAAAGTTTGCTATGGGGAGATCTCTTGTGGAGATCTCCTTGCTCATTATCAAAAAGCAAGTTTGAAATCACTTTTACTTGTTATTTCCATGAATTTACTGAAATATTCAGTTGGGTATTCCAACTTTACTGTTAACATGTGTAATTTTTCCAAATTTATTTGGAAATTCACTCCCATAACACCACAATTCCTATAATTTTTTTATCTTTAACAAATAAATCATTACTGTCAAAATCAAAACTTGAGCCAACATTTTTCTTAACAGTATGTTTATAACTTGAGCCAGAACCAACATGTTTCATCTGCACTTATGTTCATGCTATGTAAGGAATGCTTGAGCATCTTTATTCCTGTCTTATGTTCTTGCACAACCCTGATGTAGACAATTATCCTCTCTTTACACTTCCAAACTATTTCCCATGAATCTCATCACAACTTCCACTTCTGAATGTCACGAACCTGCAATAATCCTCTTTAAATTCTTCTGGGAATCTGTTAATCAATACTGATGACAACCAAAAGACACTTTCCCCACTCTGCGTCTTCTTTTAGACTTCCTTCAACCTAAAATCTGCACCTGGCATAAAGCACATGCTTCTGTTTCCTTGATAAGTGTTTAAATTTCTGTAAATAGAACCTTCATAGACCTGCTGCTTCTGTGAAGCTGGTGTGATTGTCTCCCTCTCCCCCTCAATCTTAGCTATGCCTTTTGCACTTCCCTTCTATGTTCTACTTGCTTTTTTCAGTTTGTTCTACTATTCAACAAGCCAATTCTCCCAAAACCTGCTTGTGGCCTCTGCATCTTACTCATAATTTCATGTCTTCAGGTCAGCAGTTAGCAGTCTGTCCCAGAACTTGCTTGTACAGTATGTCTGTTGTCTACCTTGCCTTAGTATTCCTTTACCATTTTCTGCGGGGGGAGGGGGGGGAATGCAGTCCTTAGAGTTCCTCCTCCATAAGGATTGCTGTGTTCGGTTTTCTTTATAACAATTTTTTTCAGCATCTCAGGGCTGCCCCAGAAGCTACTAAATTCCTGGTTTCTTCCCAAATAATGTTGAGCCTTGAAGAGAAGACAAAAATACACTGTATGAACTCACTCATTTGATGTTTTCTGAATGTTGAATTTGTTCCCTTGCAAGTATTGTTCACATTAGATCACTGAGGAAACTTTTGATATATATTTTAAGTTTTTTTGTTTGTTTGTTTCATTTTGGTTTTCCTGCTTCTGTTACTGCCTAATTAATGTATTCAAGGTACAGTAAGGAAAGCTCTAGTCAATATAAATGAAGTCAATATTGTATTATTTAGATTAGACCTCCACCTTAACCGGGGAATGAAAGCTCACATATTTTGCAAAACCCAGTCTCCCCAGGGAATGTCAAAGTTGCATCATGAATCACAGAATCACAGAATTTCTAGGTTGGAAGAGACCTCAAGATCATCGAGTCCAACCTCTGACCTAACACTAACAGTCCCCACTAAACCATATCGCTAAGCTCTACATCTAAATGTCTTTTAAAGACCTCCAGGGATGGTGACTCCACCACTTCCCTGGGCAGCCCGTTCCAATGTCTAACAACCCTTTCTGCAAAGAAGTTCTTCCTAACATCCAACCTAAAACTCCCCTGGTGCAACTTAAGCCCATTCCCCCTCGTCCTGTCACCAGGCACATGGGAGAACAGACCAACCCCCACCTCACTACAGCATCCTTTAAGGTACCTGTAGAGAGCGATAAGGTCGCCCCTGAGCCTCCTTTTCTCCAGGCTGAACAATCCCAGCTCCCTCAGCCGCTCCTCATAGGACTTGTTCTCCAGGCCCCTCACCAGCTTCGTAGCCCTTCTCTGGACTCGCTCAAGCACCTCCCTGTCCTTCTTGTAGCGAGGGACCCAAAACTGAACACAGTACTTGAGGTGTGGCCTCACCAGAGCCGAGTACAGGGGGACGATCACCTCCCTAGCCCTGCTGGTCACGCTGTTTCTTATACAGGCCAGGATGCTGTTGGCCTTCTTGGCCACCTGAGCACACTGCTGGCTCATATTCAGCCGACTATCAAACATCACTCCCAGGTCCTTCTCTGCCTGGCAGCTCTCCAACCACTCATCTCCCAGCCTGTAGCTCTGCTTGGGGTTATTGCGCCCCAGGTGGAGGACCCGGCACTTGGCCTTGTTGAACTTCATGCAGTTGACCTCAGCCCATCGGTGCAGCCTATCCAGATCCTCCTGCAGAGCCTTCCTACCCTCGAGCAGATCGACACACGCACCTAACTTGGTGTCATCTGCAAACTTACTGAGGGTGCACTCAATGCCCTCATCCAGATCATCAGTGAAGATATTGAAGAGGACTGGTCCCAGCACAGAGCCCTGGGGAACGCCACTAGTGACTGGCCTCCAACTGGATTTGACTCCATTTATCACAACTCTCTGGGCCCTGCTATCCAACCAGTTTCTAACCCAACAAAGCGTTTGCTAGTCCAAGCCAAGCACAGCCAGTTTCTTGAGGATAATGCTGTGGGAAACTGTGTCAAAAGCCTTGCTGAAGTCAAGGTAGACCACATCCACAGCCTTTCCCTCATCCACTAATATGTCACTTTGTCATAGAAGGAGATCAGGTTCATCAAGCAGGACCTGCCCTTCATAAACCCGTGCTGACTGGGCCTGATCGCCTGCTTGCCCTGCAAGTGCTGCGTGATGACTCTCAAGATAATCTGCTCCATGAGCTTCCCTGGCACTGAGGTCAAACTGACAGGCCTGTAGTTTCCCAGGTTAGTCCTCTGGCCCTTCTTGTAGATGGGCGTCATGTTTGCTAGCCGCCAGTCAACTGGGACCTCCCCCGATAGCCCGGACTGTTGATAAATTATGGTAAGCGGCTTGGCCAGCACCTCTGCCAGTTCTTTCAGTACCCTTAGGTGGATCCCATCTGGCCCCATCGACTTGTGCACATCCAAGTGCCGTAGCAGGTCACCAACCATTTCTTCGTGGATAGTGAGGGCCACATCCTGCTCCCCATCCCCTTCCACAAGCTCAGGGTACTGGGTATCCAGAGAACAACTGGTATTGCTGCTAAAGACTGTGGCAAAGAAGGCATTAAGCACCTCCACCTTTTCCTCATCTCTTGTAACTAAGTTTCCCCCCGCATCCAGTAAAGGATGGAGATTCTCCTTAGTCCTCCTTTTTGTGTTGATGTATTTATAAAAACGTTTTTTGTTATCTTTAACGGCAGTAGCCAGATTGAGCTCCAGATGAGCTTTGGCTTTTCTCCCTAGTGGCCTGCCCATTCTTCCAAAGATTATAAACCCTCTTTTTTCTCCTAAGCTCAAGCCACAATTCTCTGTTCAGCCAGGCTGGTCTTCTTCCCCGCCAGCTCGTCTTTGGGCACGTGGGGACAGACCGTTCCTGTGCCATTAAGATTTCCCTCTTGAAGAGCGCCCAGCCTTCCTGGGCTCCTCTGCCCTTCAGAACCGCCTCCCAAGGGACTCTACTAACCAGTGCCCTCAGCAGCACAAAGTCAGCCCTCCAGAAGTCCAATTCAGTGGTTTTGCTGGTCCCCTTCCTGGCCTTGCCACGAATAGAGAACTCCATCATTTCATGGTCACTCTGCCCAAGACAGCTCCCGACAATCACATCCTCCACCAGTCCCTCTCTGTTTGTGATGAGAAGGTATAGCGGGGCACCTCCCCTGGTAGGCTCACTAACCAGCTGTGTCAGGAAGCTATCTTCCATGCTCTCCAGAAACCTCCTAGACTGCTTTCTCTGGGCTGTGTTGTGCTTCCAGGATATGTCAGGGAAGTTGAAGTCCCCCACGAGAACCAACGCTGACGATTTCACAACTTCTGTCAGCTGCCTGTAGAACTCCTCATCCGTCTCCTCGTCCTGGTTCGGCGGTCTATAACAGACCCTGACCAGGATGCTAGCCTTGTTGGCCCTGCCAATCCTAACCCAAAGGGACTCGACCTTGTCATTCCCAGCCTCGAGTTCTACAACATCGAAAGACTCTCTAATATAGAGAGCCACTCCACCACCCCTTCTGTGCTGCCTGTCCCTTCTGAAGAGCTTATAGCCAGTCATCGCAGCACTCCAGTCATGAGAGTGGTCCCACCACGTCTCCATGATGGCAACCAAGTCATAACCTGCCTGCTGCATGATGGCTTCCAGCTCCTCCTGTTTGTTACCCATGCTGCGTGCATTGGTGTAGATGCACTTCAGCTGGGCCATTGCCTTATCCCCCGGCCTTGCTATCGTTCCCCCTGGCACAGCTCCAACAATCCTTGCTTCAGCCCCATCCCCCTTCTTACCTAGTTTAAAGCCCTCTCAATGAGTCCTGCCAGCTCCTGGCCCAGGATCCGTTTTCCCCTAACAGATAGGGACCCGTCTGCGGCCATCAGGCTGGGTGTTGAGTAAAGTGCCCCATGGTCGAAAAACCCAAGATTCCTGTGTTGGCACCAGACTGCTAAAATCAATTAATGCAAATAGTACTCCTCTCCATCTGAGAGTTTACTGAGTATGTTTGAGACAAGTACCTTGCCATTTCCCAACTTTTTATTTAAATTATGTGCAGTATTCTCTTAGGGAGGGAGAGGAACAGGACCTTGGAGATGGATAGAAAAAGTGGGATTGTTAGGATGCTTCTCTATGCAACATAGTTTTGTGTGTTCTAAGCATCAGCAGCTATATAAAATAATGTGGAAGAGCAAGATTTCTTACCCACCTGGTCTAGGAGGGAGATTAGATCCTTTTCTGGGGGTAGGTAGGTCTTCTATTTTATGAAAAAACTTTCCAACTTTATGATCTCAAGTTAAACAACACCTGCTGTACTAAGTCTTGCTGATGTACCCTTTACCTTAATAACAGGAAAACCCCAAGACAAATGTGATTTCATTATCTCAATATAGAGTCATAAATTATATGTTATATCACAGATTGTCTGATATCATAACCATATCATACTACAGCTTCTTTACATTAGGTTCACTGTTTGGTAAATTTATGTCAACCTTCCTATGTATTTGCTGTTTCATGTAGTGTTTACCACAAAGAATGCAGAGGGAACAGCAGAGTACGCCTCAAAAATCTGGCAGTCTTTGCTAACTTATGGGCAACTGCTATGTGCCTACATTTTTAGTAACTCACTCCTACTCAAACAGAGGCTAATTTTCACTGCATGTGCTTGATACAGTGCCTATGTAGAGCACCATTCTAAGTCATCTTATTTAAGACTCCATTAAAAATGTGTCAACCCCTTAGTGAATATATTTGCCCTTTTCTTTTTTCCATTGTAGAATATATTTTTTTCTGTATGGAATCCCAGAAGTTCACTTTTAACTAATGAATCTGAGATTGTTCAAAGGAAAGCTGTTAAGCTTGTTACAAAGACGTGGGCTGACCTTAACTAATTATTCAAATCCTCATGGGTGACAACCACTTATTTCTCAGGTTATTTTGTAACCTCCAGGAAAAAAAGATATTGCTCAAAAAAAAAAAAAAAAAAAAAAAAAAAAGTTGCATTCCTATATTCCAGGCCTTGGAAAATACTTGGAACAAGTAGTTTTCTTGCTAGTCATTGTTTAAAGATTCTTTATTTTATTGGACTTTACTGAACAGAATAATGTATTGCCTGACAAAGTTAATTATTCTAATTATGTTCACCTTTGGAACCTGTTGAGTAATTATTTACTGTCTTCTGATTCTGAGTAATCAATTACATTAATTGCTTCAAAGTATTTTGGTTTAATCTGACTAGCTGCTAGCTACTTCAATCACACTAAAACATTCGGGGTTTGATTGGTTGTTTTTGAAGCCCTTGTCCTATTCACTTGAAGAGAAGGGAGATGTTTCTCTTCTAGTAAAACACAAGCAATATATATAAAGCAAAAGTATATATAAAGCAAAAGTAAAATCCATCATGATCTTGGGTATTAAAAATAAACAACTTAGATTAGCTTTCTCCCAGTTGTATGGCATTCAAGTAACTCAGGCAAAAATTACATTGTTCCAGTATCTTCTGACTGTAGATACAGTTCTCTTGTGCAAGAGTATAACAATGTAATGACCCTGGAAGTATGCACTGTGTTGGACCATTCTAAACCAATCTACTTCGCTCTCTTCCAGCCTGTTTAACTCCATTTGTTTGTAATGGTTGTGCAGTGAAAAGACTTTGGCATTGACTTGCATGCTATCATACAGTGCTTTCAATTAAAGCACTTTGGTGCAGCCACTGAAAACTGGCAGCAGCTATTACTTTAAAATGTTTGGCTATGCTGTAGAATACTGCTCTTCCAAAATGAGTGAATTAGTGTAAGGAAAAGAAAAGATGAGGTTGAAGGAAAGTAAATTACACCTGGAAACTGCTAATATAGCAAATAAATTTCCATTAGGGTTTTAAACTTGGAGATAATTGTATGTAGTCATTTCTTTTCCACTAAATCTTTGTACTTTAATGTGTTTACGGAATTGTCATAAACATGTAGAATGTGAACCTTTGATAAAATAAGCTCTTTGCACAAAAACAGTGCAAGCTGTCAAGTGACAAATGCTGCCATTTGTCTCCTTAGCACCTGGTTAATGATCCATGACAGAAATATCAGAGCTGAGTGATAACTGTACAGTGATATAATCTGGCTTTGTGGCACAGACTTTACACCAAGGGCATCAGTGATGTGTTTTAGCCACTTTGATGTTGAAGACTAACACTGAAAGGGCTTTCTTGTCCAAATAAATTAATCTGTGTGACAGAAACAATTTGCAAAGCTCTAAATGTGTTGCTGGGCCTATTATTTCCAAGATTCAACTGTAGAATATTCAACATAAATAACATTCTGGTATGTATCATTAGGATCATGTCTGATTAAACTTGCCTATAAAGCAAAGGCCTGCATGATTTGATGGACTGAGATTTTCCCAATACTAATCTTTCAGGCAGAAATAGATGACCACATGAGGCTCATTATGATTTCAAGATGCCTCTGATAATGTTAGCTACCCTTTCGGTCTAAGGTCTTGTCACTTCTCAGAAGCTACTGAGGATTGCATTTAAACCATGAAATTTAGAAGAACAAGCTCTGCTGAAGGGTTAAAAATCCTATCTTTATTAAATGACTAACTTCTGTGTGGGTTTAGGACTCTGCAAGTATGGAGTTATGGTTCTAGATGTACTGTTCTGTAGATCAGCTGCTGAATTCAGGTAGTATTGACGATTAGGGAGTTCCAAAGGGTTTATCCAACAGATATTGTAGGGGTTGCAACAACCATGCTTCATACTACCTAAAACTTGAAAGTAAAAGTCAGCTGAAGTTCCCACCCTCATAATAAAAACTGCCATGTTTTAGTTCAGTAGTAATGTCCCTACATGGCTGTGAATTGATTCTGTTGCCCAGATGTTATTCTGTTTATTAACTTTATATATATGTCTTGAAAGCATCTGCTTACACTTGCACAATACAGGAAAAATTTCTACTTTGACCGGATTGCCCTTGGAATACTTTAAGTATTTGTTGTTATGGAAAGCATTTAGTATGTGTTTTCTACAGTTATTACTTGTTTTTCTCCATGAGATAGCTATAATAATGCTTTTCTATCATTATCCTCATTGTTATAAGTTTCTGTAATTTTTTGAGCTATGTTACTAAATAAAATAGAATATGTATGAATAAAATTAAAAAGCAACAGTTTCTTATTTTCCTCAACCTATTGAAAAAAGGCCATGATTTAATAGGAAATGTTTTTGTGTTTTTTTTTTTTGTTTGTTTGTTTGGTTGGTTGGTTGGTTAGTTGGTTGGTTCTTAGCCTTCAAAGAACTTTGGAATTAGTGGAGAAAAGTCCTGTTGATAGGAAACAATCCATATGAATAAATTTATGAATACTTCAAATTAGATTTACTGTGGGTTCACATTCTGCATTTTGCACAGTTCATCATTTGCATTAGCTTCATTTTTCTGTTTGTGTATGTACGTGGTGGGTTTTTCCTTGTTCCTGTGACTGTTTGGTTTTTAATTCTTATTTTTTATGGAAATATCAAGAATGACAAATGATTACTCCCTTTCTGCCTGCCTCATGGAAATGTATGTATCCAGGCAATAAATAAAACAAAGTAGCATCTTAGCATCTCACATCTGGGTTTAAGGAGGTGTTGGGGGGGAGGGGGAGACATAGGGTGGATTTTTTTGTGGTGTTAGTGCAGGCGGGGAAACTGCTGGTTGGCATACTCTGCAGTTCTCCAATTATAAACTATGGGTTGCTTGTGCATAACCCTCTTCTTATTCAAGGTTGAATCAGAAACAAAATAAGTTTTTTTTTAAGAAAGTTAGAATTTTATGCAACTTCTGGCACATAATTAAATTGCTGATGTCAAACTGAAAATGGCATTTATTAATTGTGTAATAATTGTTAAATTTCTTTGTTCCCTGTTTAGAAGTTAAAAGTATTGCTGTTCTACATCCTTGCAGTCAGCTAGAAAAGCCATGTTGCAGAAATTAAGGTGCTCTGTGGAGAGGCTACCTTGCTTTCTATCCCCTTTGAATACCATATGACTTTGGAACAGCCTTCAATGAGGTCTGCGTGTGGACAGCCTTATTGATCAAATTATTTGAGGGTGGGAGGAGGACAACAAAAAGATCCCCCAAAAATAGGCCCAAACACAGATTTACATTTTATTTTGTTGTTTGTTTGTGTTGTTTTTTTTTTCTTTTTTTTTTTTTTTCCCCTAGAACTTCAATACAAAAGCAGAATTTACCACCAGATTGTGAGGAAGGCTATTGTAATGATAATCCTGAGACAATCTAGTATCTCAGACAGAACACTTCAAAGCTGCGTGTTCTTGAAGACAGTACTTGCAAGGGGCATGTTTAAATAATGATTACCTGTTCTCTTGAGATAACGCAGACAAGTGATTGAATAACAGAGGCCAAAACAGAGAATCAATTCTACGCTAATGAGCATACAAGGCTATCAGTGAAGCAAATAGCACACAATTGTTTAGGTTAAAGACAATATTAATCTACTCACAGTGAAAGGGAAGAGTGCTCCTGACCCTAAGAAACATACTGAGAAAGTTGATTTTTGACTTAAGTGTTTTTGTCCTGAATGTCTTATCCACTTTTGGTCTAGAAAGTTATGGAGTCTCAGAGTTATTAATTAATAACCTTTCTGTCTTCTACGCATTTAAGATCTGCATTCAGATCATGCAGCCCCATAGTACCATCTTTTACACTACTATTAAGTTAGTTTATGAGCCACTAGCTTGGTTGAGAAACATTCCCTTCCCTTAATGAGGACAGGGGATGACACTCTCACCAACTTCAGTTGGACTGTAGCTATTTCTGACATCAGCTTTTTCCTAGACTGTGATGAAGATCAAGACTCTGTAGACTGACATTCAGATATTGTGAAATAATTGGGGATTTTAGCAGCTTTCACTACAGAGTATGGTTAAAATGTATTAAAAAGTACATACTCTTATTTGTGATACTGTTGCTTACACTTAATATCTACCATAGAATTCTCAGCAGCTTCTATATTTCTAAACCATGAAGTTGCTCAGAGATTTACCCAGCATTTAGAACCCTCTGGGAAAATGCAGCAGGCTGTAGGAAGAGTAAAGAATGGGGCTTTCCTCAAGAGTGTGTATTTCTTGAGTCATCTGATAGTGTTTGCAAGTCTCCGGCAGAAGATACTTTTTTCACTTGTACCAATCCACATCCCAAACTGCCTGCTTATCTCCATTGTGATTGATTTCTTCCCCTCCCACCCCTCAATAAAAAAAAAAAAAAAAAAAAAAAAAAAAAAGTTGTAGCACCTGTCTTAGAACTGTTGGCAGTGCACTCGCATGATGGCTGTGCCAGCTCACCTGGCTGGACGATCCATGGTTTATTTTTAAGGTACAAAATAATGCTGTTCTCACTAATTGTCTAATAGAATATTCTTCCTTTATCTGTGATAAGGGGGCAATGACTTAAAATTAAGTTCTAGAGACATGTATTTTTCAGCTTTTTCCTGAATGCAGACTGTCCATGTGTGTAGTCTGATGCTCTGCATGTATCTAACTCAAAAGTGCAGAATTTAAGCCCAAATGATTAGCTATTATTATTATTGTCTCTCATACACTGAAATTACTTTTACTTATAAAGTATCCTATTGCCTATTGAACGTACCTTCATACTATAAACATCACAATTATTACTGATTGGAACCCTGGCTCTATAGTCTAAACCATGACGTTAGAAAAGAAAGGTCTTGTAACAGCATTTAATCAGTTGTGCCGAGGAAAGAGTGATCACTTTTCAGGTGAATAGTCAAGGATGATGTTTCAGATAGTGCAAAGATAGCTTGATCACAATTCATTTTTTTTTCCATATGTTCTCAGCTCCAGTGCTGTCAGTCCAGTTATTTTCAGATGCATGTTAAACAAAATTACGTGTTTAAAGATGTTTTTATTTTTTTGCAGCTACAGGAAAAACAAGTTACAGACATAAGTTTGTTGGAGAAGTCTATGAAATAATACCCACTTACCAAATCTGTTAAAAATTTATTTGGGACTGTTTAGCTCAGCTCAGTCTTCCAATAATAGCTGGGAGATCTTGGTGCAAAGTGGTGATAGTGTGGTAAAATTCAGTCAGATGTGTTCAGTAATTTCTTTTTGTTGTATAAACAGCAGAAGTGGGCATTCTACCTATATCTTGTGGAATCAGCACCTTTTAAGTAATATTTTGAGGAAAGTTAGCAAATACATTATCTTTATAGCATTTAAAAAAAAAAAAAAATAGGCCAACAACAGGAAGAGAAAACCTGTCCTTCTCTACTGAGACAGAAATCTTTGCTGATGTAGCAATTTGCTAAATATAACTAGAGTGTATTCAATACTGGAATACATCCACCTAAAAATATCTGTGTGATTTTAGTTTTTAATCTACTACATAGTATATAGGTATATAGAAAGACTTTTTATTTTGAGGGATCAAAAAGAATTGGGAAAATAGAGTAGGCATAGTGAGCAGCAGACAGAAGGTAATGGAGGAAAAAACTCTAGATTTTTTTTTTTATTTTTATTTTGCCATACAATACCTTAACTGTTGCGTAGTGCTATACCTTTAGACATTTCTTCTATAAAAGAACACAAGATGTGTTTAATGACTGCAGGGATGTGGCTTTCTCTCAGTGCAGCCTGTAGGTTTGGCTATTATACCATGTGAACTGGAACTGCTAGACTATTTGTGATCATTGGACCAGTCTAGGAGGTTTAGAGGTTGTTTATGATATTTTTTGGAATCTGTGATGTATGTATAGGTTCTAAATTCAGATACTGTAAAACAGAAGCCCTTAGCAGAATGTACCATGCCAGATATCAGCACTTTAGCTAAAACACAAGGAAATTAAGATACTTCATGCTTTAGAAATTTGTCTTTTTATTTACTAAATGCTTGAGTTTGAGTCATGATTATTAGTTCTCATAATATATCAAATACAGGAAGGATTAATGGGGAAACTGTCATTATGCTATCTTTCAGAGTATTGGCCTCAACATACCTTCACAATATGGCTAGTTACAATAGGAGGAATTGAAATTCAGGTCATCAGATGAGTTGACATAAATTTGAAAAATGTCTTGCCTTTAGTGAAAGTGTAATTATAGTTGAAATGCAAATAATACAGACTTCATGATAGTTGAAATGCAAATAATACAGACTTCATGAAGAAAAGAACCTTGTTAGCTGTAAATGGTCCAGCTCAGACGCATTTTATTATCTTGTTTTTGCACATATAAGTTTTGAATTTTGTCGCAAAATATTTACGTTTCTAATACTTTCCCCAAAGTCTAGATTCCATTCTTAAAGCATCTTCTTGAACTGAGCTGTAGGATTTTCTAAGTGAGATGCTGAAAAACATGCTGTACTAACTAAATAGCTACATTTTTTTTTTTTTTTTTTTTTTCTGTCAAAGGCGCCTCTTTTGGTCACAAAACCACAAGATTACTGAATCTAATTCTAAGTAGGGATAATCTTTCACTGTAAGTTTTTTTTGTTTGTTTGTTTGTTTGTTTTTCAAAAAAAAGCTTTAATGCAGAAACAGCAGTCAGTATATGTCTGAGCATCCATTACAGGAAGAAGTTTGATTTCTTGTGTTGCTATTTTTTTGTTTGTTTGTTTGTTTGTTTTTCAGACTTAAATTTAAAAATTTTATAGTTTGATTACTTCTGAAAGATATATATTTTTAAATGTTTCAAAACTTTAACACAAAACTAAGTTGAAATTCATCTATTTTTTCCTTTTTTTTTTTTTTTTATTTAAACTGTGAGTTTATGCTTGTAGTTCCCTACCTATAATCCAAAAGTTTACATTCTGAGAAACAATGTCTAGCAAATATGGAAACAAAATCAGGAATTTCACTTTGTATTGACCAACACCGAAAAATAACCAAAACATTTTTTTCTATTTCTTTCACTCTGTCACTTCAGTTAATCTAATGAGTAGAAAAATCCATTATTCCTCTGTTCAAGTAGCACCTCAGGAGACAACCTAAGCAAAGAACTAAGTCTGTAGCCTTAGTCTGTGAAAACTATACTTCCTGGCTCTCTTCAAATCTCTGTTCACATTTCCTATATAATTTTGTAAAAAGGATCCCGTACTCAGCTGTTACAGTTCACAGTTAAGAATTTAATGGTGTATTTCAAGTGCTAATGTGTCAGACAATTGGGTTTGTGGGTGGTTGTGTGTGTGTTTCAAGAACATGTTTAGATAAGAAATTAAAGGTTGCAAAAAGTGTTGGAGTATGAATTAACTTCTAGGTTGTCAGAAAACTTTTTTTTCATGAGCTGATTGAATTTTGATTGGACACGTATCCTGGGCTGGGGGAAAGCTTCTCATTGAATGTTCAGTACCGTATTTCCAGTAAAAGACCCATGAAACTCTTCAGCACTTTCCTGTCTATTCTCATGTCTTGTCAACATCATTTATTTTGCACCTATGTTTTCAAATTATTGTTTTGTTCCACAAATCTAATTCTGTGGTGCAATTTTGATTAGTCAAAGTTTTAAGAAATTTTATAACTACCTTGCCAAAAACAATATTGCATACAGAACATTACCTTTTTGTTGAATGCAGCTGAGACATATCATACACAAAACAGGGAAGATATTTTTTCAGCTCTATTTGGAAGTTGTTAATCCTTAGCTGAAGCTCCAAGGTTTTATTTTTCAGCAGCTAACATCTTAAAAGCAATTAGATTTACAATAAAACAACAAAAAGCTGGAAGACAGAACTGAAGTAAGGTTTCTAGAACTGGGCATCTTCCATTATGCAGAAAAATATCAAGGAGATAAGGAACTGCCTCCAGTTATCTGGGGGAGGGGAGAGGTTATTTTCATGTTTGTTTTTAAGGAAGCATTAGCTCTTCTAACATTTTGAAAGATAGGTAAAAAATGGTTGATTTTTACCAGTGAGATCAGAGTAAAACTTTGATTTACTCTTTAAATTGATTTAAAGATCTGTGAAGAAAACATAAAGCACAGGAAATTTTACAACTGTTTCCACTGCTGTGTATATATTAGGAAGAAACTGTAGAGTCGTCATAATCTGAGATTATAGAATAGGTAATTTAACTGATCTCTTTCTAGGGAAAAATAATAGTCTTCCTTTTCTCTTCTCTACCATTTGGTTTGTACAAGATTTGGTGAAAGAAAACATCTTACACTGTTAAAGGTTTGCAGTCACAGACAAGGTTTTTATTCCCCAGGTTTCCTCTACCAAAACTCAGACAGGTACTCTAATGCTAAACAAACCTAGGTTTTTTGCAATATTTATACGCAATGCATTCTGGCATTGCTTGTTTCTGCAGGTGAGGTCAAATGATTTTCCTATAGGATCAGATGAATTGTATCTGTCTTGCTTTACTATACTTTATTCATTGTTAGTACCTGCAAGAGAGTACTTCTGAAGTTTTCACCACCTATAAAAACAATTTCTTAAACTCAAGGAGGGAACCTGAATTCTATTTAGGAATGATCAATGCCTCCATTGTTGCAAATACAGTGTTTTAAAGTTATCACTTGATAGCTTTTAACAAAAAAAGAAAAAAAAAAACAAAACAGCGTGGAGGAGATAGAGATGAAATAAAATGATTAATCAGGATGCTTATTTTGTTTATGACTAACCATTCACAAGAAACAGTGTTCATCACCTGTCTGAAATGAAAAGGGCAAATGCTCTTAGAGAAAACTCCTGAAACAGTGAATTCAATTAGTTGTCTAAAAAAAATTAAAAAAATAAAAAACCACCAACACCACCATGCACTTGGACGCCAGGCTCAAAAGTGAAAAATAACTTTGCAGTTGGGTTCCTATGGAAAAAGAGAAGGAACTCGGTCTAATGTATCAGAGGAAAAGGGGAAATGGGAATCACCAGTCATGTTTCTTCATTGCACATCAGATTTCTAAACTAATCTTTTAAACAACATTTTCTTTTATTCCTTCTGACTTGAGTTAATGGGATGAAAATAGCTTCAGAATATACCATTTCCTTTCCAATTTCACGTACTAACATATCCTTTATTAGATAGCGGTGACCTTCAACACTTCAATAAATATTTTTGGTTCTTTTAATTTTACCTTACAACACCATTTCTCTGTCACTCACCAGTACAGAGAGGATGATGATGAGCTTTTAAATAGTTCATAAGGAAAGTGTATAATGGATTGGAGTCCTCATTTCAATGAAAAGACTGACCATTTTCAGCCTGTCTGTAAGAGGAGTTTTGATGGTCTGTTACTTGTCACCCAGATGCAGTTCTTTTCTAGATAAATAGATTTGTAGGAGAGATGGAAATGCAATCAAAAAAGTAATAGTGCAAGGTGCTTGGAGATGATCATCTGAACCAACTGTTGAGGGTTTTTTATTTTCTTTCTTTTTTTTTTTTTTCCTAGTTTTCTGCTGTGCAGACCTGTTCCAGTTGAGTGACCACATATTGCAGCCTTTTACAATTCTGGTCAGAACAGTTTCTTTTCAGGCTGCTGTTTTCATATGATACCTGAAAACGTTTCCCAAAACAAACCCTAATTCTTTCTACTTAGAAGTAATATTCCAAGCAGTAACCTAATGAGAGTGAAGACCGGTTTACTCAGTGCTTGCTCTCACATAAGCAGAAATGGCAGTAATGTCTGAGGCTACACAAATGAACTGGAACTGATATTTCTGTCTGCTTGAAATTCAGAGGTCAAGCCTGTGAGGTCTTTTAGTAGAATGCAGGAGAAACTTGCGTCAAAAGTGCTGAACTTTGGCAAGCCCCCATAAATTCTTTTACCAAACACCAAGCGATGAATAGGCAACAGCTTTTCACTATGCTCTCAGGATTATTCCAAGGGGAGGAGCCTGTTTCTTCAAGGTGCTTATTAGACCGTGATTGTTTGTGTTTTTGTTTTTTTTTTAATGTTGTGCCACACACCTAAAATTTATCTTTTGTCCCATCAGTCCCTTCTCAGAACATTGCCTTAGAACAGATGTTAGAGCTCATATCAAATGTGAAGGAAACCTCAAGTCTTTCTTTTCTGGACTGATAACTTCCTCTCAATGAGATGTGCATTCTGGATACACGTATTTCATAAAGACTGAAACCTCATTTTCCAGCAGCATACAAAGCAATTTCTAGAGGGATATAGCTTTCTGGAACTGACTGAACTGCTTTAGTGAAACCTGATTTATTCCTATTAGATAGGTACAGTCATTTGAATGACCCGCAGTGGTATCTGATATGCCTTGCAGGCAATAACATAGAGCATAAACAGACGCATTTGGCCAATAAAATGCAAATGTCTTAGTTCACATTTTTCATAAGTAAACAGAATTCTTGGACTAAGGATTTTAAAGAGATTGCATTGAAGTTTATTTTTTAATTAATAACTATACCTTATATACACTGGAGGAAAAAAAATGGAAATCTGTAAGTGGAAAATTTGAAAGAGAATCTGCAAATACTTCAAGCTGTCTAGCTTACGTATTAGTAAATTTTAAGATGCTGGATGAGCAGTGTGATTGTTTTAGACTCAAGTCTTGAGGCAACAGCAGAGTCCATGCTGCATTTAGATTGCTATATTGCAATAATCATGGACACAATTACACAGGCTAAGAGTATCAGAGATTCCCACTGTCTATTTGTTGAGTACAACCAAATGCTGGAAGTATACTGAAGGGGTTTGCTCAGAAGCATCTGGGAGGTGAATAAATGAGTTTTAGAACTGGACATATAGAAGACTGGGTGTACATGCAGCAAAGGAGCAGATAAAGAGAGTGGTGGTAGTAGCAGAAATAGTTTTGAAGATGGAAAAATAAAAGGAACTGGGAAGATTACAGAGAACTGTTTCACAGACTGTTAGACAACTGGGTATCAGTACAGGTCCATAAACTACCTGCCAGCTGCTTTCTTCTGCTCTTTGCAGGATGAGGTCTATCTTGGCTATGGAACCTAGATTCTAATAATGGTAGAGAAGAAAGTGAGAACCATACCTAAATCATTTAACTGGGGAAAAATTCACAGACTTTTTACATTAAAAACATAAAACTGCAGGTGGAAAAGAGTTCTGGAAGATATAAGTGTAATGGAGAGTCAGGGTAATTTTGTCTTAATATATTGACCTGTTCAGATGGACCTACTTTGTGCCTTACTTAGTTACATCTCCCTTTTTTTAGAGTAGTTTAGGACTACGTACTAATAAGATACTCATTTTCTGCCTCCTACATGCCTCTGTAATGGCTCCAAACATTCCTTCTACACTTCATCAGTGACCCCATTCTTTTTTGTTCTTCCTTTTTGTTCCTTTCCTAGTTCTGATATAGTATTGCTTTTCATGTTCTTGCATTTTGTGTCCAAACTCTAAAATGTACAACATTTTAGAGTTTGGAATGACTATGTAATTTCAGCCCTGTGTCATTAAAGCTCTTGGTTCTCAACAAATACTCATTGCGGTTACAGAACATTCACAAAACTGTTCCTGTGGGCAAACAGAGGTTGTCTTTTCCCCAGTAAAGATAAGTTTCAGAACACTCTGTAGAGCTCCAGTCACTAGTGGAGTTCCCCACGGGTCGGTACTGGGGCCAGTCCTCTTCAACATCTTTATCAATGATCTGGATAAGGGGATCGAATGCACCCCCAGTAAGTTTGCAGATGACACCAAGTTAGGTGCGTGTGTCGGTCTGCTCGAAGGTAGGAAGGCTCTGCAGGAAGATCTGGATAGGCTGGATCGATGGGCCGAGGCCAACTGTATGAAGTTCAACAAGGCCAAGTGTCGGGTCCTGCACCTGGGGCACAACAACCCCAAGCAGAGCTACAGGCTGGGAGATGTGTGGTTAGAAAGCTGCCTGTCAGAGAAGGACCTGGGAGTATTGGTTGATAGTTGGCTGAATATGAGCCAGCAGTGTGCTCAGGTGGCCAAGAAGGCCAACAGCATCCTGGCTTGTATAAGAAACAGCGTGGCCAGCAGGTCCAGGGAAGTGATTGTCCCCCTGTACTCGGCTCTGGTGAGGCTGCACCTCGAGTACTGTGTTCAGTTTTGGGCCCCTCACTACAAGAAGGATAGGGAGGTGCTCGACTGAGTCCAGAGAAGGGCTACGAAGCTGGTGAAGGGTCTGGAGAACAAGTCTTACGAGGAGCAGCTGAGGGAGCTGAGACTGGAGAATAGGAAGCTCAGGGGTGACCTTATCGCACTCTACAGGTACCTTAAAGGAGGTTGTAGCGAGGTGGGGGTTGGTCTGTTCTCCTATGTGCCTGGTGACAGGACAAGGGGAAATGGGCTTAAGTTGGGCCAGGGGAGTTTTAGGTTGGATATTAGGAAGAACTTCTTTACCGAAAGGGTTGTTAGACATTGGAACAGGCTGCCCAGGGAAGTGGTGAAGTCACCATCCCTAGAGGTCTTTAAAAGATGTTTAGATGTAGAGCTTAGAGATATGGTTTAGTGGAGGATTTGTTAGCATTAGGTCAGAGGTTAGACTCAGTGATCTTGGAGTTCTCTTCCAACCTAGACTATTCTATGATTCTGTATTGTGCTATGTAATGTATATGAGCTCTTGATCTGTTAATACTAATTTCTTTTAGGGTTCTTTATACTAATCTTCCTCAGGGACCTCAATCAAGACTAATAGACTCATGAACTCCTTCTGTGATTTTTCCCTGAGGAATTGTGTTTTCCATGGCAGAAAAGCCTTGGATTTGCTTTGCCTTGCATAGGCCTAACCAATGCTTCTTTATAAATGGATTTCTAGGGAACTTCCGGACCGCTGTTCTGAGGCAAAGGCATCTGCTGTTTTCATTTACTAACACCTCTACTAAAGAAATTGCTCAGGGCTCAAGTCCTGTCCCACCTCCAATGGTGTCAGGGGGGCAGACTGCCACTCTATAGAAGTGACACAAGAACAGGTAAATTTATCTTTGAGCTAATCCCAACATGGAACAATCTTCATGTGCTTCCAAAGGTAGGTGGACATTGTCACTCTCTGAGCATACAAGTTTATAAAAGCCTTTGGCTGAGTAGTGACCCACTGTCAGAATTTAGATTTCATGAAAATTGTTCATCTCTGACCACTCTATAACAGTTTGCCCTGTCTAGCAAAAACAGCTATTTTTTATAATACATCTAGCTCGCATTTTTCTTTTCCCAAGAAAATGGGATTAGTACTATTGGTTTCTGTTGTGTTCTTCATCCCTTAGGATGCTCAAGGTAACAGGCATTATTTTTGCAGTGAATATATATTGTTAGACAGTTTACACTATATTTTCTCTCAAGGAGAGTTCACAAAGCTCCTGGTGTAGAGAGAAGACACTGGACAAAAGAATGAAGAAGACTTCATTATTGGTGTGGGTTTTCTGTGTTTTTTGTTGTTGTTGTGTTGTTTTATTTTTTTGTTTTTTTTTGTTTTTTTTCAATATAAATTCAGCAAGACCTGATTTCCAGTACCTATTTCTATTTCTCCTAGTCCTATGCCCATGTTTATTCAATCAACATCTCATTCTAAGTCTAAGATTCTTGCCAAAACCGTACGTGCATACAGTCTATTTAGGAAAAAGAAAGACGTCTCTTAATGCTACATCCTGGAAATTCTCTCTCTTTGTGAATCCTTTCATTTCACTCTGCTACATTAGAAACAGATGGCAATCTATGATCATGGGTGTTTGTGTATCTTAATTGTATTTTCCAAGGAAAGAGGTCTTACACAAATATGCCAGGTTTATATGCTGGCTTGTCTGACTCAGATCTAATTACAAACTTTTGTTTCTTTGTTTTCAGCCAAATTAGAGAAGAGTTTCTAAAATTAAATGCCTAGGATTTTGTGAAAATTAGTACCCAGAGAAAGGGAGATTGAAACCCTTCAAATATTTGATCCTGCAAAAGTGATAGACTGGAGTTGTTGCCTCAGAACTGAGTGGAAAGTGACCACCTTTACCTAGACAGCTGCTTGGTTGTGTTTTGTGTTTTTTTCCTGTGTTCCCATGAAAAGTTTGAGTCACATGTTTTTTGTCCTTATTTTGTGTGAATATGTCTTGTTTCTGAGAATATAAATTAATGACTTACTGACAGATTTTGACATGGAAGCTTTTATTTCTCATCAGTAACTAAAATGTTTGCAAGTCTGAGTTATCTGGATCATCTTTTTTCTTTCTATCGCCCTCCCCCTCACCCCCCCCCACAAAAAAAAAAAAAAAAAAAAAAAAAACTTTAGAAAGAGTAGTGTTTTAGCAGAAGAGCTTTACTTCTGTTTTCATTAGTCCATCAGTTGGAGTTGGTCCCTTATCTGGAGTAAAGAGGATCTGACTAATTCATATGAGTTATACCGCTCTGAAAGAAGTGTCATCTAGGTTTTCTTATCACAGAATCACACAGAATCACAGAATTTCTAGGTTGGAAGGGACCTCAAGATCATTGAGTCCAACGTCTGACCTGACACTAACAGTCCCCACTAAACCATATCCCTAAGCTCTACATCTATACGTCTTTTAAAGACCTCCAGGGATGGTGACTCCACCACTTCCCTGGGCAGCCCGTTCCAAAGTCTAACAACCCTTTTGGTAAAGAAGTTCTTCCTAAGATCCAACCTAAAACTCCCCTGGCACAACTTTAGCCCATTCCCCCTCGTCCTGTCACCAGGCACGTGGGAGAACAGGCCAACCCCCACCTTGCTACAGCTTCCTTTAAGGTACCTGTAGAGAGCAATAAGGTCGCCCCTGAGCCTCCTTTTCTCCAGGCTGAACAATCCCAGCTCCCTCAGCTGCTCCTCATAGGACTTGTTCTCCAGACCCCTCACCAGCTTCGTCGCCCTTCTCTGGACTCACTGAAGCACCTCCCTGTCCTTCATGTAGTGAGGGGCCCAAAACTGAACACAGTACTTGAGGTGCGGCCTCACCACAGCTGAGTACAGGATGATCACCTCCCTAGCCCTGCTGGCCACACTGTTTCTTATGCAAGCCAGGATGCTGTTGGCCTTCTTGGCCACCTGAGCACACTGCTGGATCATATTGGGGACAGACTGTTCCTGCGCCATTAAGATTTCCCTCTTGAAGAGCACCCAGCCTTCCTGGACTCCCCTGCCCTTCAGAACCGCCTCCCAAGGGACTCTGTCAACCAGTGTCCTCAGAAGCACAAAGTCAGCCCTCCGGAAGTCCAATACAGTGGTTTTACTGGTCCCCTTCCTGGCCTCGCCAAGAATAGAGAACTCCACCATTTCGTGGTCACTCTGCCCAAGACAGCTCCCGACAATCACATCCTCCACCAGTCCCTCTCTGTTTGTGAAGAGAAGGTCTAGCAGGGCACCTCCCCTGGTAGGCTCACTAACCAGCTGTGTCAGGAAGCTATCTTCCACGCTCTCCAGAAACCTCCTAGACTGCTTTCTCTGGGCTGTGTTGTGCTTCCAGGATATGTCAGGGAAGTTGAAGTCCCCCACGAGAACCAGCGCCGAAGATTTCGCAACTTCTGTCAGCTGCCTGTAGAACTCCTCATCCGTCTCCTCGTCCTGGTTCGGCAGTCTATAAACAGACCCTGACCAGGACGCTAGCCTTGTTGGCCCTGCCAATCCTAACCCAAAGGGACTCGACCTTGTCATTCCCAGCCTCGAGTTCTACAACATCGAAAGACTCTCTAACATAGAGAGCCACTCCACCACCCCTTCTGTGCTGCCTGTCCCTTCTGAAGAGTTTATAGCCAGACATTGCAGCACTCCAGTCATGAAAGTGGTCCTACCATGTCTCCGTGAGGGCAACCAAGTCATAACCTGCCTGCTGCACGATGGCTTCCAGCTCCTCCTGTTTGTTACCCATGCTGCGTGCATTGGTGTAGATGCACTTCAGCTGGGCCATTGCCTTATCCCCTGGCCTTGCTATCGTTCCCCCTGGCACAGCTCCAACAATCCTTGCTTCAGCCCCATCCCCCTTCTTACCTAGTTTAAAGCCCTCTCAATGAGTCCTGCCAGCTCCTGGCCCAGGATCCGTTTTCCCCTAAAAGATAGGGACCCGTCTGCGGCCATCAAGCCGGGTGTCAAGTAAAGTGCCCCATGGTCGAAAAACCCAAGATTTCTGTGTTGGCACCAGCCCCTGAGCCACGTGTTTAACAGGTGAGCTTTTCATGTCCTCTCTGTACCCCTCCCTGTCACCGTAGGGATGGATGAAAACACCACCTGCACTCCCTCTCCATCCACTAACCATCCCAGTCCCCTAAAGTCTCGTTTAATAGCCCTCAGGCTTCTCTCTTCAATGTCATCACTACCTGCCTGGACTATCAAAAAAGGATAATAGTCAGAGGGGCAAACCAGGTTGGGAAGCTTCCTGGCAACGTCCCTTACCCTGGCCCCAGGGAGGCAGCAGACTTCCCTACGGGTAGGTTCAGGCCGACAAATAGGGCCCTCTGTTCCCCTGAAGAGAGAGTCTCCCACAACAATAACCCTTCTGTCTTTCTTGGTGGAGGCAGTCCTGAGGCGACCTTCTCGCCCTAGGCATCCTCCTGGGTACGCTTATGAAAAAATTGTAAGTAAAACATTGTGTGAGGTAGTGAGGAATGTCTGTTTGAGTAGATTATTTACAGTGTTTATGTTCAAGTGTGTTAACACTAGAAAAGTTGTGACCAAAGGCTATATGTCTGTTTTGGGTCTGGGTGCGATAAATAACATATTTTTTCTACCTTTGTAGATTTTAAGTTCCCATCTGTGTAACACTAATGATGCACTCTGCTTCCAGTAAGAGGAAGATGTTAGAGGTTTGCCCAGAACATGCTCCTGTGTCAGGAAGCCCAATTCTGGCTTGATCTTCAGAGATCTCTTCACATATAAATGAAAGTGACATACAGGATAAAATTTTGACACTGTGTCATTAACCAAGCTGTTAATTTTAGCAGGATCAAGAGTTTGTGGCTAGTCTCTGGGCTTCCTATATCTGTTTCATATGTGCATCTGGATGCAACCTTTATCTTCATCTGCTAACTCTGAAAGAAAAAATTCTCCTATCATGACTGAGCAGTGAAGTGAGGTAAGCATGCTGTCGTCTTAGTATTTTCATTTTAATAATGAATTGCTTGCTTTAGTTAGTGAGGTCTGCCTCTTTTAATTAGTAAATAAAAGAATACTGATTGGCTCCACTTTTCCTGAAAGGGATCTTTATGGATACAGGAAGGGTAGAGGCAAAGGACAGAGGAACAAAATAGATCTGATGATCTTGGGGCCATGTATTGGGGCTAGAAATTTGTCCATCACTCTCCCCACAGTTTACCTATAAAGACAAATGGAATGAAATACTGCTATAGTAAGAGAAATGAAACTGGAATGAAAGCAAGGGATTGCTTTAACATTACAGAATGGTTAATGTTGAAAGGGACCTCTGGAGTTCATCTGGCCCAATCCCCTGCTCAGGCAGGGATTTCTGTTACAGGTTGCCTGGGACCATATCCAGTTGGCTTTGAAGATCTCCAAGGAAGAAGACTATATAACTTCTCTGGACAACCTATTCCAGTATTCTTCACATTCACAGTAAAGTGCTTTCTGGCCTAACCTCTTGTGTTCTGGTTTGTGCCCATTGCCTCTTGTCCTGTTCTCATCCTGTCATTGAGAACCACTGAAAAGCCTGGCTCTGTCTTCTTTGCACTCTCTTTTCAAGTATTTCTACACATTGATAAGATCCCTCTGAGCATTCTCTTCTCCACACTGAATAGTCCCAGGTGTCAGCCTCTCCTCACAGGAGAGGTGCTCCAGTCCCTTGATGACCTTTGCTAATATCTTCCTTTGTAAACCACACTTCTGAGTTGAAAATAACTGACTTTCAGAAAATATGTTCTGTTTGAGTAGTATCCTATCAAGAACTTCAGGACAAAAAGGCTTCTTAATAGCGTTGTCTAAGGTGAAATCTTTCCAACTCTGTCTTTGTTCATTTTCAGCTAGGGCAATAATGTTCCATATTCTAGCCTTTTTCATTTACAAAAACAGTGCCAGAATAATTCTGTTTGTCCCCAGAGAACCAAGTGGAAAATACTTAGTTGTGCTAGTTACCAATAAGAAAACAGCACTTATTAGCTCCCTATTATTGCTGAAATCTTAAAGGACAGCTTTAAAAAAAAAAAAAAAAAAGTGCATGCAAGCCGGTTCTCCAGGACTGTTCTTCCTTGATAAGCAAATAGGATTTTACTGTAAATTGCTGAATGCCTAATCCTTCCTATTATGCATTACACTCTCCATGTTTTAGGGAAAAAAAAAAAAAAAAAAAAAAATCTTGCTTGAATTTGGAATACAAATTGCAATGATTCATTAATGAAGCTCAGAAATATTGATTATCTTAAATAGCTGGCATGGAAGAAAAAAATCACTGGTGTCAGCCTCTGGGTTGATGGTATTTTGCTTTTTATTCTTTTTTGCTGTTATTTATTCTGTTCTTTCAGGTTACGTACTATGTGCAACCTATTCCAACTGGGGAACCTTTTCAGCAGGTACTTAGGTGAGGAGCTATGCAGCACAAGGATATTATTTCATTAGTATTAGAACTTAAAATAAAATCTACTCCATCTTTGATTTATCCAGCTCCTCAGAAACTGATTTTTTTGCAGCAGAGCAGGGGCATAATCTTTTAGGGTGTAGTGGATATCAGAGTCACTTTTCCTTACCCTTGTTTGCTCAAGAAAAGAGGAGACAGCAGAGAAAAGGTAGGTGGAGAAATACCATGGGAAAAAAAAAAAAAAAAAAAAAAAAAAAAAAAAAAAGGTATTTCTGGGTTTTGTTGGTGGCTTTTGGCTGAGAAAGCCTTGATTTAATTATTTATTCATATTTTTGCCTTGGTTTGTAGTCTTGACTTGAATTAATTGAATGATAACAGTCTTTTTGCCTGATGTTTTCAGTTATCTTCATCAGTTCTACCCTTCCACTCCTTTCATGAGTGCCTACTTTAGTGTGAGGATATATACAGATGCTGCATAGACAAGACAGAAGTTGGAAATGGTCAATAAAGTAACAGCAAAAAATTGCTCCGGTATTTGAGTAAATGACCTTCCCTCCTCCCTCTCCCGCCCCCCCCCCCCCCCCAAAAAAAAAAAAATGCTGTGGT
The DNA here is from genome assembly GCA_011075105.1 of Heteronetta atricapilla. Taxonomy (NCBI): domain Eukaryota; kingdom Metazoa; phylum Chordata; class Aves; order Anseriformes; family Anatidae; genus Heteronetta; species Heteronetta atricapilla. The sequence goes on along the minus strand of CM021743.1, from coordinate 1,238,571 downwards.
AGAGGAAGGAGGTGGTCCCTTTCTCATTTTGAGGTTACTGTCTAATGCTTCATATTTCCAGTTTAGTTGCATTTTACACTTCAGTACATTTACCTAGAGGCACACAGATGTCATCAGCAGATTCTTAGTTTTACTTGTTTCTGAATGTGCAAGCATGGTTCTCACCAAAATCTACAGAGAAATACAGGATGCTTTATCTGGATTCTCTGGAACTTTGCTTCTTTTCCTAGCAGTTTAATACTGTTCCTTCACAATGTCATAGAAAATGATTTTAAAAGTAGACAGTGACAGATTAAAGCATGTGCTAAATTCTGATGACTAGAATGATTTTCCACCCTAGAAAGGAGAGCTCAGTATCTGAGTCAGTCCAAATCATGTTTACTGTTACAATAACAGATTTGTCAGGTTTAACCTCATCTCTAGCATGCTGCACATCTATCAGAAGTAGCTCTGCACAGAAAAAGATTAATATAATGGGAATTGTGAAAGGACTGGAGAAGTTTCTGAGGTGTGATAAATGCATTTTGAAATGGACCTTCCATTCTTTCTGTACACAAAGTTTCCTTGAGAAAGGAGGAAAGAGAATTTAGTCATGATCATGATTCTATAAAACATGCTTAGCACTCTGTAAGACATTCAGATGGAGAGTTGTGGGCATTCCATGATCATTGACTGCCTTTGCAGTCATTTAATTTAAGCCAAATGAAATCAGATCAGGTATGTGTTGACAATATATTAGGTAGGGAAAGCCTGAGTTTTCATTGTTCAAGGCTTAAAGAAAATAAGTCTGCTGTTGTTTTCATGCTGGTAAAAAATAATAATCTGCATTGTAGGGTGTTTGCATTTTCAGTTTTTGTGTGTATTTTGTTTGTTTTGATTTCAAGGTATCTAGTTAATACTCTGGGTAATTTCTATCAATAAATAACTTTTTAAAAAAAAGTTTTGAACTTGTAAGGTAGTAGCTTTTATATGGTATCTGATTTGAAATTTTAATATATTATACTGTATTGCATCACACTCTAATTTTGTTTATGGCATTTGATTATCATGTCAATTTACATCCAGGGTAGAAGAAATTGGCTGGATATCAAGCAATAAATTTTAATAGCTTCACCATCTGCATCATTTAGTATGGCATTCAGTGGGTTTTGCCTTGATGTGATAAACAAGTTATCATTGTTTAGGTACTGCTGATCTTCTGTGTTTTTGCCTCACTGAATTAACTGCATGTTGCTCAGTCCCTGATATCTCATCTGTGCATCACAACAGCCTCTAAACATAGACATGACATGAGATACAAAACAGGCACAGGTATGTTCTACAAGAGATACTGTTTCCAAAGGGCTTGCTATATTTGGAAGCTAGTGGTGGAGAAGAATGTCTGTTGAGAACTTAATTGTCTGATCACCATTCATTAGTAGTGCTCAGGCATTCAGATTGGGAAAAAAAAATGTAAAAGGAGGTGTTAGGACTAACAATCATGATGTAAATTTACTAAGTACATTACCTGGCTTTTAGTGCACTCATCAGATTCTTATCTGCACATTTTAACCATAGGAACAAGCAGTCTGAGAGCACTCCTCAGTAGAGGGAGTGCAATCAAACCTCCTGCTCTAGATTTGTGTGTGGCTTATCAGCCAACCGCAGGGTTAAGTTTTAGAGAAAGCGAGTCATGGTCACTATCAAGAGAGTGGTGAGCTGGTTTGTAGGCTTCCTTTGAGCCTACTGCTGCAACATACACACTTCACTGCAGGCTTGTGCTGCATCCTTCACCCTGTCCTGGGTCAGCAGCAAAGTAGAATATGTTGCTCTGCGCCACGTGATCTGAGGGTATCAGAGCCAGAAGAGAATAAATCTGTAGATCTCTACTGTCTTTACTAAAGGATCAAGGAAGAGGAATTGGACAGCACAATCCGGACAGAACTAGCAACTACATTGCTGGGTCTGAATTTTTCAAATGTAAGCCTCATTGCCATGCAACAGAGACTTCTGAACTAGGCTTTTGTACATTTAAGTGATATGTAAGCTTCTTAAAATGCAATGCATCCTACTGAAAAATAACAGTGTTATCCAGCAGTAAAAGGGAGCATAGGAGACATTTTATCCCTTGTATTTATTCCTTCTTATCCTAATACAAGTCAGAATTCAATAAACCTAGATAAACAGATTTTATGCAGTCTGCAAAGATCTGCAACAATGACTGTGCAGAAGAGAAATAGTTAAGAAATGCTATTTACAGAGTTCTTGTGAATTCAGAAATAAAGGTTTCTTCCATTTTATTGCTTTCACATATAAAGAAACTCTATTTATTTGACTCATAGAAAAAAAAAATAGGAAAGAAAGCAAGGGAAAATAACCAAGTTGTGATAATATATTGAGAAAGGCTACAGGAATAATACAGAAAATTGTGAATAAACAAAATGCATAACCTTGCCATGCTGAGAATTTGACAGTGTTTACACTATTTTGGATGAGAAAATTGGGGAAGGGAAGGAGATGAAAGGAAGACAGACCTTCACTGCCTGTTAGCTACCAAATTTCTGTTTAAACACTACAGTAAGCTTAAATGACTAGCATGGAATGGAGCAAGCAGTCCAAGTGCACTGTAATTTCTCTACTTTTTTGTCAATGTCAACTGGCAGAAGTAGAATTAGCAACTTCTATCAATTTTGTCAAACTGTTTCTATCTGCTGCCCATGAGCAAATGTAATTTGTAGCTTTTTTCCCTGCTCTTAGAAGTTGAGTAGACAGAATCCTAGAAAAAAACATTCAACAGCCTGAATGTAAATTTGGTCTTATCCAGATGTACACAGTCATTTCCATTAGATAAGAGAATCACAGAATCCTCTAGGTTGGAAGAGACCTCCAAGATCATCTAGTCCAACTTCTGACCTAACACTAGCAAGTCCTCCACTAAACCATATCACTGCAAACATGGGTAATATGTTTACAAATCATACAGTTACTAATGATGCCTTTTTGTTGGTGTTATTAAATGGATTCTCCTAAATTCGAGCTGAGGTGCAGCAAAAAGTTAGTTTAGACTTTTTTTGTAGCTCTGGAGGGAGCCAAGTCCGAAGAATTTTATGTGATTAATGCTGATGGATAACTTCTTCATGTTAACAGAGAATAACAAAAACATGACTCATTCTCCCAACAAAGATGTATTTTTTTAATGGCATAAATGTATGCTAACATCAAAGGCATCTGCCACAAGTTGATTTTGCTCACCAGGTTCAGTGTTATTTGTTGCATGTAGGCATTCATGGAGGTAAAATTTGGGTTTTCAATAAGGTTTTAATGAGATTCCATTTTTTAACTTCTTCATACACATTCTGATTTCATTATATAAAGTTACATTCTGCTAGAAGATTACACCTGTAAGTGTTTTGTGAGGTCACTGGAATTCTTGTGGATTCTTCATAGAATGAATATATATTCCACTGTCATCATGACACCTTGATTTCAAGTTGTTGATAATTGAACCACTTGACTGAACCTGATCCTCTCAAATGCCAGAACTCTAGCAAATGGCTTGAATGTTTTGCTAGATTTAGGCTTCTAATCTTACCTTCTCTTCCTCACTTTTATGTATTGTGCCCAAAATCTGTTTTATGCAGTAATTACTGTAGTTCTCTGAGAGAGATGGGGAAGGAGAACAAGTAAAATCCAGCATGGATATTGCAAGAATTTCTTTTCTTTATGCTGATAACTATCATTGAGTTTCCCAGTTGCATATTATCCTTGCTTTCAAGCTTTTTCCTTAAATCCTTTGGTTCATTTTTGAGATGTCACTAATGAGGGATATGTAGTTTAAAACTGAGATTTTCTTCTTTAACGCTGTTTTGGATTATGACTTTTTAAATCATCTACTAAAGATAACCTGGGCAATCTCATGTAAGAAACTGCTTAATCTTAGAGAACCATTGCCTTTAAACATATTTAGTATTGTGGTAACCCATGGGAGAGAAAGTGAAAACCTTTTTTCCCACTATGCTGTGTATAGTGGGACAGCCAGCCTGACAAGCTTACAAATGTTAGACAAAAATTCTTCATGATCAGAATATAAACTGGTTTCTAGGCCCATTAGGACAGAACTGGAAGTATTTAACTGTACTGTCAAGGAGGCTGTAACTTGGTTTTGTGTGTACGAGAGAAATCATAGAGGTGAATTATGGTTTGTACTTTAGAAATGGCTCATTTTGTCAGGCTGCTACACTTCGTTTGAATATTGTTACTTGTATTAACTGAACAAAGAGCACTAATCAGTTTAGGCTTCTAGATTCTGTGTCAAATATTCTGGGCATAGACACTTCAATGCAGACTAATATTTTTTATTTTTTATTTTTTTACTTCTGAAAAGTAATTGCTACTACTGGCACTACTTCCCTGGGGCTAGGCTCCTGCATTTAAATTACTGACTTGTCTAAATTTTCATGGCAAAGATGCTGGCAGGCAGGCAAAATTAGTCTGTGAGTACCAGTCACATCACTGCATTTCTAGAGCTGTGAAAATTCATCCTTTTTTTTTTTTTTTTTTTTTTTTATTTTTTCCTGTAAATAAGTTCTTATTGGCATGTCCTTTCTTCCAAGGAAGATTTTTTCCCCCATTTTCAAGCTGGGATTATTACTTAAATCTTATAAATCTGTCCCGCACTATAATAAGGAATAGTATAAGAGACTGGCAATCTTGCTTCATGACGTTATGGACTTCACCTAATTTGAGAACGTTTTTACATGGCTATCTGGCATATTCATGCTTTTTCCTAACTAAAGCGTATTTTTAACAAGAAATTTGTACAGTTTCTTGCAGCAACTGTGCTGACAACAAAAATTCCAGAAGATACTTATTCATTTCTGTATAGGATAGAGATTGTTTCAGAAGCATGAACTCCAGCTTTCAACAATCTCATGAAATAAAAGTAAAACAGTAGGAAAATGGATACAATGACCATCCGAAGCACGTTGTAATCTATAGCTCATCTTCTCTTCTGCATATGTGCTTTGTCACAAATGTCTGTTCTTAGATTGAGACACTCTAAAAAATAAACATATCACAGGGTTGTACATAGTGAGATAAGCAATGACATCTATTTTCCAGTCACTTTCTGTCTATTGTGATTAAGAGAAAAATCTGTTCTTATAAAGATGTTGATTATTCTCCAACTTTAGCTTTTTTTTCTGAGGTAAATTTTGCCAGGTTTTTCTGTTTAGAGATAATACTTAGGAGGGGCATGGGGAGCCAATGTATTTTTGTTATGTTAATAAAATAGTTATCCATCATTCTGTGCAAAGTCTCAGGTAGGAGTCCTTCAGTATTGTTTATTCTTAGCCTGGTCCAGTCATAGCTGCACTACTTTTTTTTTTGCACTCATTTTTGTCATTCCTTCATCTGGGAGATACCAAAGTGGAACTAAATGAACACCTATTGCTCTAGTTGTGTTTTTTGTTGTGGTTTTTGGTTCGGTTGTTTTTTTGGGGGGGTAGTATTGGGGGGGTGGGGGGATTTTGTAGTTTTTTGTGTGTCCGTGTCCCCCCTGCCCCCACCCCCCGAATTTTGATAGTCTGGAAATTAACAATTTTGCCAGTCAAGTGAAAACACAAAGGGGTAAACTCTAGTTTTGCTGGCTCCAAAGAGAGCGGGCAAGAAAAAATGCTATTAAGAAACAATGAAACAATGGCTGTTTTGTGCATCATGTGAGAAAAGGGAAAAACTGCAACTTGAGACAAATGAAATGTGATGCTTTCAGCTTACCTGTCCTGAAAAGTTCCAGGTCTAGCACAATGTTCCCTTTGAGTCTACTGCTATGCTTCAAAGACTCGGTTTCACGATGGGTCATTCATTACCTACTGTCTTTTAATCTTGAGACATGTTTGGTTATGAAAAGAAGAGAAAAAGGAGAGCTTATAGTCTTCTTGGTTCAACAGATTTTGAAAGTGGAGTTAATATTAAGGTAAAACATCAAACAAAGATTGCAGAACTCTTAACAGCTCTATGATGGTTTAGTATATTTGCAATCCTTTTTCATCTTCCCTAAGAAACAATAAAAATAAAGGAAAAAGTAAAAGCCATTAAAAACTCATACTTCTATTTCTGGGGGCTTCTGGTCTGAGAGATCAAAATCAACATTTGATTTTAGAATGTCATTGGGAACACTACACGTACAATGTCAATGTAGTGTGTCCTCATCATAACCCTTAAAGATGTCATGAAAATTCTTCAGTAATGCTGCTACACATATTAATAGAACAAAAGAAACTAAAGCATTGGTGAGCAGGTTTTCATGTGTTTGTTTCCAAATGTGCATTTCCCTTGGGAAATTATATATGGCTAAATGACACTTAATTCCAAAAAAGTATTTATTCGGGCAACAGCTGGAACATTATACTCCAACTTGCTGTAGGTGACTGAAGTAATGGTAAGGCATGAATGTTGAGAGAGCATTCTTTTTTAGTCAGTCATAAACAATACAGATTGGTAGTGGTGGTTACAGGAAAATAGCTAGAAAACTGGTAGTATGCTGTGTGTGGATCAAATGCTACCTGTTTTCTCATATGAACGAAATTTGTGTGTCATAACTATATAACACTTTCCCATGATCCATTTAAAGTCTTGGGCAAGATGTAATGGATAAAAGAAAATAATAATGATTTGGAATGAACATCAGTTACAGAAATCTGGCTGGATATTCTACACCTTTTTTCTTCAACTATAAAGTTTTGATAAATATATATATATATACATATATATATATAAGAGACTGTCTGATTAATAAATTGCAATCAATTGCAATGACTAATTATCTCCTTAGGAGGTTTGAAGAGAAAGTAATGGATAAAGCATGCTTTCCTCTCAGTGTGACAGGAGCTAGCTAGAAAAGCTTCACAGTATTGAAAAAATAAGCAAGCCTTTGCTATAAGTGAGGTAAAGAACAAAGTCTTAATTAAGCAAGTTTGCATATGATTTTATTTTTTTTTTTTTTTTTAAATCAGGTAGAGTGAGAGTTATGTTTGTGTGCAGATAATTGAAACAGTGTATTAGAAGTGATTGTCTTTAAAATTCTCTCAAAATCCCAGTGGGGATTATATTTCTGTATGACATCTGAAGGGGGAAAAAAGTCATGATGGGTTAGGGGTCTTTCTAACTCTACAAGTTAGTTTGTCATTCAGAGAAAACGGATCTGTTGATCTTCAACAGTCGTTCATTAGAGCTTGAACTATTTAAAATACTTTAATGTTGCAGCTGCATTGGGATTTTGTTTGGTTGGTTTTGTTTGTGTGTTTTTAATCCTTTGTGTGTGTGTGGACCTGGAAGTCTGCAAGTGTCTTCTGCAAAAAAACAAGCATTTCTTTGGCAACATACTGATGAAAATATGGTAATTGACAGGTCTCAATTAACTGCCAAGAGCTTCCCCGTTCATTTCAGCTTTACTCTCTGTTAAACTTCAGAGGAAGCACTGTTAGCTAGACAGGCATAATGTATATGCTAGATGATAAGGACTGGTTTACAAACCATGATCTTATTTCTGCTATTGATTATACTGCAGTGATTCTCCCTTGGAAGCAGGGAGCCTGGCCCAATTGGTATAGTTTTGTATATGCACCTTTCCTTAAGAAGGACTAAAAGAGTTAGTTGCATTTTATGCTCTGTACACCCTTTTGTTTTTCCATTCTATTACATTATGATGTCCATTGTCCTTCCAGCTGGTTAAAGGAGAAGAAGTAATGAATGGGGTAAAAGTGCATCACTTATGATGTCAAAAAGGGTAGCCCAAAAAAGGACAGCAAAATTCAGGGTACAGTCAGGGAGTGACATGGGGACACAAGAAATGGTGATATTTTGTGACTAAATGAAGCCTTGGATTTCCCTTGTGTTGAGTTCTGTTGATAATTTTGTTTTCTGCATCTCAGGAAGGTTGTAATAGGGTTAGAAAAGGTGCAGAGAATGGCAGTGAAATGCCTATGACTGCACATCCTTATAAGGAGACTAAAAAATCTGGGACTCCAGTCTGTAGAAGAGGGAGAAGCAGGGGACATGACCAAGGTGACTACTTGTTAAAGGGAATTGTCAGGGATGTATGCTCTAGGACTACTAGTGCTGTAATGGTGGGTGCACGGAAACAACAAGGTAGAAAAGGGCAAAGTTTATTTGTTCTCCTTAAAAGTGTGTTTTATGTCACTGTCCAGAGCAGAATATCAGGCTAGGCTGTATGATGCTTTTCTCCATAGAGCCTTCCTTATATTCTCCTGAAAACATTTCAATTTCTCTTAAGGTGAACTGTGAAATCTTTCTCACCTGCCTAACTTTGGACTAGAACATATATATATATATTTACACATGCTCTCCTTTACAGGAGAGACTAGGATTGGACCTGTTTCAGATTTTATCTTGTATTCTTTTGCTCCAAGTAACTTATATCTTCACTTCAAAATTCAAATGAGTGTAGGCTGAATTTTTTAATTGTAACATTCTTGGAGAAGCCTGTAGGAATACCTGATGATTCTGCAATTGTCTACAGCAAGGTAAATATTTCTGGCCCTATTAGTCCTTACCTATCTTTGGAGATCAGTGCTAGTTTAAAAAAATAACATAGTACTTTTTCATCATAACATGTGTTCTCCAGCCTGTGTGAATAAGATCCCCATGCCTAATATCCAGTACTAGCAGAAGATGCTGGCAGTTCTATTATATGAAACAAATGTGTGGATAAAAACCCCAAGACAACAATAACCCAACCTAGATTTCAAAAAAGCAGCCTTATTTCAAGGGAGTAATAATGTTAAACATCATTTATACTGGGCAGGTGGAGCACGTAAATTGCTTTTGCTGTTTCCCAGGCTCAAACAGAACTAAAGAGTACTAAAAACCTGAGAGTCACAGATAGAAAGCTAATAATGACAGGAGATAAGTTTTCCTTACAAGTTCCTGAAAACTATTTTGATATCTCTGACATGCAATGAATTGCCTGTCAGTAGCTCACTATTTGAAAAGTTTTAGCTTTCTGTAAACAACTCCTCCTTGAACATTTTTCATAGGCTCTGAGACCAACCATTTAAACTTCCAGCCACTCCTTGGGAGGTGTGCTTTGTGTCACTTAATAAGTCTGCTTGGACATTCATAATGTAACACAAGAAAAATATGTAAGGTTCTTTCACAGATTTTTTTTTTTTTTTTCCATTTCCATTGACTGTGTTATCTTGTCAGACCAGCTTTATGCTCTTTTTTGATAAGCTTCCCATTCAGGAAACACAAAGGATCCTAGAAATCTATATATATTGCTGACCTTGCTGCTTTTCCTGCCCTGTCCTCTAACTCTTTCCAAAGGCTCCCTTTAAAATCTTCTCCCTCACTACTACCCCACTTTTTAATCCAAAGACTTAAAAAGTACCATATTCCAGATAGAGTTGTGCCTCTAAGCCCAGTTGTCATCTAATTCTTCTCTTCCAGTAGTGCTGTCCTCTGCTACAAAATTGAGTACCTCACAACTCCTCTGCCCCCCTGTGGTGAGAAGAATGGGATAATAAAGGCTTTCTGATCAACAAATTCAGCCAAATGCTAAATTTCCGGGGGTTTGGGAGAGGGGTGGATGTACTGATTTGATTCCTTCCTCCTAATGAAGATGATGGTAGGTTTGAGTTTTGAGTTCTTTTTTCTACATAGCTTTGCATTTAGTTTGTGCCAAAGCTACCTTTTGATATTTTGCCAGCATTGCTGTAAGCTTCATTTCTTTTTAGAGAAGGGGAGAAAGTCCTTCCACTTTGTTATGTTTTGGTGCATTAATCTGGGTAGGCATAAAACTAGGGAATTCAGCTGAGTCTCTAGACTTCAGAGCTGTGTTTAGTATTTGCCCTCAATCTTTCTCTTTTAAAAGAAAATGGTAGAAGATTTTCCAATGCTTTCAGGTCCATGTTTCTTTTTTGTACTCCCTTTGGACACTTTTTCCCCTAGCACCCATTGCTTACCAATATCTTTCATTCCAGGTCCCAGTTCAGTTCTGTTGCCCTTGGATACTTCCTGCCTTTTTGCTGATGTAGGGAGTGAAAGAGCAATGGGGAACAAATACAAGAAATTCATACAGTAGAGAATTACTTTGTAGTGTTCTAAAAATATCAAAAAATTAATAAAAAATCAGTTTTGGTTTGTGTATAAGGACTAGTCTGCCCACAAAAAACAGGGGAAAAGATTCTGCACTCTCTGCAGAGCACTGTCTGCCCTCAGAATCCTCCTGGAATGAGAGGTCAGCACAGGTCTCCCCAGATGAGGACATTCAAATGCACTTACTCTATTACCATTCTGGAGGAAAAAGTAACATTAGATTATTCTGTCCATTTGAAAAATAAACATAGTCAACACTTGTTTTATCCATGTCGATGTCTTCTGAGGTTCTGAAATTTTCTAAATCCATTTTTTTTTAAGGGACAGGAAGGCAAAATTAACACACTTTTGCTTTTTTTTTTTTTTTTTTTTATTTTATTTTTTTTCTCCTTTTAACTTCCTGGATAGTCATAAAATAGGTGAAAATACATTATATATATATATACATATATTGTAGAAAGAAACTCACATTAGGAAAAAATATGTTATTCAGTATTAAACTTTCTGTATCTTGAGGAAGCCTATCTCATGGCCACTGTAAATAAAAAGTCACATGTTTACATTAGTTTGAACACATCTCCATATGGAATTGTTTTTTTTTTCTCTCTCAACTCTAAATCTGAAAAACTTATTTGGAAAGAAAAAGTTAACTGAGAAAAGACCCAGAACAATGCTTGCTTTTCTCAAACTAACTGTCTCAGCAATCTGGGAGTGTGTAGCATACTGTCTCCTGACAGGCATGCAAACAATACATCTTCAGGGAGACTCAAAGAATGTTTGCACTTCATGTTTTTTCAGACTGTCAATACTGGGCTTCTAAGCTTAAAGATATCTACGTGCATTTACAGTATTATATAGAATTATGTATTTTCATTGCTACTAAAATGAGCGTTACTCATTTACTCTTAGTTACTTATTCACACATTTGTTTGTAATTTGTACTTGCAGAAAATTTTTGCCTGTTTATCCAGTGCTCGTGTATGCTTTCTGTTTTTGAGAGGATATAAATGGTGAAATAAAACACTGGTTTTGATAAGTCATTTTTTACTTTGCCAGATTTTGCAAACATACTAATAAGCATATTTATAAAAATCTAACCAGACACTACGATTTCTTGGAACTCTCTTGGAAATAAAATAAATAATTCATAGCTTTCTAAAGAGTACCTGTCATGCAGTATGAGAAGTAAGAACAGAATAAAAGGACAAGTACTTTTCCCATTTTAAATAAACTTATAAGATATACAGGTTAACATAAAAACTACATTCAAGGTGTTTATAGCCAAATTACATACCAATAAATTATATATTAATACTAAAACTAGCTGTAGAATAGATGTTTGAAAGCCAGAATGGATGCGTGTAATGGAGATATAAAGTAAAAATGTTATCAGGAGTATACATCAAAATTTTAGTGAGAGTCTAGGATATGATTCAAGAATACAGGGTAATAAGGAGATGGTATAAATTTTGAAAGAAGAATTAAATGAAAATCATTTATATTTCTTCAATACCACAAAATGAAAGACAATAGAACATACCTGACATTAAAACTAATAATGGAGTTTTTAATTGTAGATGATTGTAATCAAGGGCCCCAAATGAGAAGCAGTAGCTTTTCACAGGCACTGATGTAACTGAGCTGGAATATACAGCACTTGATATTCCATGTATAAGGGACAATGGACTGAAAGGAAATAGAACAGGACACTGAGTACAGGAAAAACAGGCTTTATGGACTGCAAATGATGAAGTACATGAGGATGTTTAGGATGAGCACAACAAATTGTCACTGAATCGAAGTTATGATGGATATGACTATTATCCTAGCTGGTTTAGACAGAAGTAAAAGCTTGCTGATGCCTTGCAATGCTAGAGAGCTAAGAGTCATGAAAACAAACAGTAATACTGAGGATCTTGTGGGACTCTGAAAAATGACAGAAGATATTAAATTATCATTTGAGATGCTGAAGAGATCATTAAAAAGCAATAGAGATGTTAAACAGAGTTGGATTTCTGCCCCTCCCCTCTCTCCCATGCTCTGAAATGACAGAAGGCTTTTAAGGCCAGAAATTGTGATGAACAGCCATCTTTATAGATTCTTTTACAAAGATGCTTAAAGTAATAGATCTTCTCTATCCTGATAATGTGAACTACTTTGTATCTACCCACAACTCAAAACTATAATTAATCCTATACCACCAAACACTATCCTCATTCCAACTGCCCACACAGACTGCACAATGTAGGGTTGTTTTTCCTTGTTTGTTTGTTTTTAAGTCAGGAAGAGCATCAAGAAGATAGTGGCATAAACTGTCATAACCTGTTGAAAAGATTGACTCTGAACTGAAAATACAGACAGTTCCTTTGCCATCTGTTATACCTGGAGATATCTGGCATATAGCTGCAACAGAGTCAGGTGGAAAAGCTACAGGAGGCTTTCTAAGGTCATAGATTTGATAAAAACAGAAAGCAAAGATGCTGTGCAAATCTTAGGTGCCAAAATGGTTTCCTGATAAATATCAGTTTGATGGGGAAGAAATAAAGGAACCCTTATAATGTCAAGAGGAAATACAAATAGTTCTGAATAAACACAGAGTGAATAGAAGGAAGAAGGAAGAAAAAAACTTAGGCTTCTTCATGGTCCAGGGACAGCTGCATATACATTGGTTATTGAGGTTAACTCCAGCGATATAAACTGATTGTTCTAAGCTACCTAAATAGTATTTGTAAGAATTTTAAGTCCTGTGAATCTCTGGGGGCTTTGGGTTGGTATCCACTCATTGATGACACAGCCATAATCCTGGTAGATTTGTCATTCTACCAATTGATTTAGCCACAAGACTGCCTGTTTAAGTCTTTTGTCATCAAGTGGGCATCATCAAAAAGTATAGTTAGTGTCTCTGTCTGTTGCTACTCTGAGAAAGTGAGCAAGTTTTGTACTTGCTTACGAAGTGATCTATGAAACATTTTTTGGCTTGCCATACTTACATGCTTGCTTTTGTGAAATTCTTTGTATAAACTTGTAAGATCACATCCCCTCTTATGAACAAAGGGCAGGCTCTTCACTGGAGGTTGGATATTTTACAGAACTGAGCTATGTACAAAAATAGCCAAAGGAAAAATTTGCATAGTTTTAATAGTAAATTCATCTAATGGTAAAATCAACTAATTAAATTCAGTAATAGTAACAGTACCAGAGGAAGATTAACACTGGAACACAAAAGAAGGAGGAAAACACAGAAAGGAAGGGGGGAGTGTTGTAAAGCAGACCAGAAAAAGAGGGAAGATGGCAAGAGGGAGACATTCATTAAGTTGCGTATTTTTCTGACTGATAATTACGTTTGAAAGGCCAAAGAACATGAACTTTGACTGGAGAGGATTTGAAAGTATTTGGAATTTATCTTGAAGAGTTTAATTTCTAAATGCAAATCTGTAGTGGTAGAAGCTATCAAATTAGGATGAGGTCTGCTGTGCTCTGCTAATTCACACCAACTCTGAACTACATTTAAATTATTTCCATCCATTGTGAACCTGGTTCAAAGCTTATTTTGCTGACAAATTTGTATCTATGGAAAGGATCCACAAGTCAGCCATGAAAAGGTAGTAAGAAAACTCATTTTGTAATGAATGTTCATTTTGATCAGGATGCAGTATAATTCTAGGGGCCTGGACTAATTCCTGCTACCATGCATGTTAGGAAGACATCCAGGAAGGTTTAATGTGTGATTCTACAAAGTTCATGGAAATTTTCTGTGGATTTTTTTTGGTTCCTGGGCAGGTAGTTAACCTTTTGCATCACCACAAAATGAAAAACAATATTTATCGTTATGTTAAAGAAAAACAGTATGTACAGCTGGGTTTCTGATGGGAAGAAATTCTATGAACAGTAATATGAAGAACTTATATTTAGAATGGCTTTTGGCTCTCTACATCTTATGCTTTGGAAGGCAATTGATGTTGAGGTAGGATTTTAGGAAAATATTTGTTTGGGATTTAATTTTGGAACCAACACAACTAGAAAGGTAAAACCATAACACTCCATATTTATCAACGTTACTAGCTTAATATTTCTTTTGTTGTCTAAAAAGATATACCAGAGGACGTTCCACTATGCCATTATCCTCTCTATCATGTATTATAGTTAAGGAGCTCAGTACAGAAGCAACAGATGATCCATACAGAAAATTCCTCATCTTGATGGATAAAGTTGAAAGCTTAGCAATCCAATCTCAAAGTTTGCCACAACTGTTTTCATTATACCACGGATTATTTTTTTCTTGAACTGATTTTTTCCTTAAATCTGTTGCTTTGCTGTGTGTTTGTTGTACTTGATAGATTTAGAAACCTTGGTGGGTTTAGAAACTGGAAAATATGCTTTTCCATTCCAATCTTGACTATGTGTTTACTTAAATTAGTTGGCTAATATAAAGGTAAAGTATTGAAAAATTGTTTCTATAAAAATGTATATCACATAGTAATTCTACTTGAAATGAGTTGACTGCTTCATATGAAAACTGATGTGAACGTAGAAATACACATTCAGATAGTCTTTCTGGCAAATAAAAATTAATGGGGCTGTTTCCATGGGGGGGAAAAATCAGTAAGACATAAAAATTACATCTCTGCAAAATATTTCTAGCTCAAGAAAAGAGACTGGTGAGAATTCTACCCTTTTTCATTGTTTGTATCCTGATTTGTTTAGATCCCATCTGCACTCCTTTTTGTTCTGTGTAATGAAATTTATGTCTCTTTATAAAAATCTAAAAACTCTCTGAGGTATTTGGTGAAATGGCTCTCATTCTACTTTGGCACTGCTTTCATTTAAAGAGAAGCATGTAGTTTTCTTTCTATATTCTCTTCACAGCGATAGCCAAATGCAGAGCTCTGAGAGGATTCTCTAATTTTTGGGGTGGACTTGACGTTTCAGTGATTTCTGATCCAGCATTGACCTGACTGGATTTTCACCGACTTCTTTAGCGGTAGCTTGATGGTCATAACTGTGCACTAGAAATAGGGACACAAGTGTTAATTTTATATTTATTTCACAGTGTTTAAAATGGTTGATTATGTAATGAAGGATAAATATGCCCCACTGAAATAAATGTCACTGACATCAGTGGACCAGCTGGAGCTCTACCCAAAATGCTCTGCTAATATTCCTTATAAGGAAGCTTGTTCTGATGCATTCATTTTATCTCAGGCATCATCTAAGTGTAGTATGAACAAGAAGTTACCTACCCACTTCTTCTGGGGCTCCAGAAAGCTGCTGTCTCTTGTTCTGATTGATTAGGACTTCATGAAAGTGTTGGCATTACTGCCCTGAATGGAAACAGCCAGAGGAGGAAATCCAAGCCAGTTGTTTCAGATTGCAGGCTGAATGGATTTAAGCAAGATTCATGTAAAACTCTAAATTTTGGTAACCGAAAAGAAACCTCTAAATTTTTCACTCATAGCTGATAAATGTGCTTGTGTACTTGGATATTGAAGACAGCTGCTCCAAATGTAATAGATTGTCTAGGTTCTCTGCACCCCTGCCTCATTGCTTTCTTCTGTACTCAATTTACCTTTTTTTTTTTTTTTTTTTTTAATTATTGCTGAAATAGAAAATCCCTGAAGTGCTTTTCATAAAAGAGGGCTGGTCAAAGCAGATCACAATTGTAGTGCAAATTGTGTTTATTTGATTTCTAAGTACTTTTCGTTGTCAACTTTCTTGTACGTTCTCACTTCCATCTGGAAGGCTGTGAAGGCAGCTGGCTTCCCAGCAGACACCAACTCCACAATTAGGTAGCTGGCAGGCAGCTATTGTTTTCTTGTTTGTGGAGACTGTCTGCCTTGTGGACCTCATGGCACTCTTGCCCAGTATGATCCATTTGCACAGGGAACCTGGCTGCAGTTTTTGGCGCTCAGTCAGTGATATAAAGAGTTCAGTTGGCTCTGTAACAGTAACAATACAGTATACAACCAGGTATTAGAAAACAGATGGACTCTAATGATTTGAAGCCAGTTTGCTGAGTTATCTGTATTCGTCATTTACTTCATAAGGAATATGCTATTTTTGGGAGGTATATCAAAACATCAAACTGTCTCATCTGGATGACACAATAATACTTTTCTTGTCCTACTGACTGTAAATCAGAAGCACGCTCATGAGGCTGTACCTTGTGTACCTTTCTGGTGGGCTGTTTCATGCTGCCTGTGACTTCTGAGCAGCATTAATCTTTGAGGCTATTTTTAGCCTGTTCAGTTCTTGTTCTGTTCTGTGCTGTTTCAGGTTCCTGAAATTCAGAAAATACTATGAACTTTAGTTATTGACAATTTTTCCTAACATTCAAAGCCCTTTCAAAGCTTTACTGCATTTTCCTTGTTTCTCTGACTACGATCTGTATTTGTTTGCTAATTCTGATGTTGTCTTGCCTGCAGATTAAAGACATAAAAATTTACTATTCAAAAGTGTGGGAGTTTGATTTAGAAAAAAAAATAAATACTAATTTGTGGAAAAAGTTATGACAGGTAATAAGCTGGAACCAGTTTTTAACAGCTGGAGTGAATACACATGGTGTAGCCCAGGATGTCAAAAAAAGCCCCTTAACATTTCACAGAAATAAGGTGATTTGAAGTTATTTGAGAACTGACTGTTGTGATTCTTGTTGCAATTTCTAGCTCTGCAGTTTTTTCTATCTTTTACAGTAAGTAGTTACAGTCAGTAGCTTTGTGAAACACTGTCCTTTCTTTTTCTCCTTCTGCTTTCTGGTGGTACTAAAGAATTGCCCAGTACTTTTAAAATCACCATGCTCAGATTTGGGAACTTCTAGTACAGATTGTGTTTCTCCTCTCCTTTAGCAGCATCCATCTCTATGAAACATACTTTAGGGTCTCCGAGCTTCTGCCAGCTATGTTACTTTTGGAACCAAAAACTAAACTTTATTTCATCAGCGCTAAGGAGCTCCAACGAGAGGATGTGCCAGCACATTCAGAGGAAGATAAGAGTCCATGCTCCATCACGGTGATCATTTCCTTAGCCCTAGTGATGAATCATAATGGAATCTGCTAAGTAGAATTCTTAAGTTAATTTTTTTCTTTTCTACTGTATTTTTCATTTCGTTTGGGGGGGGGGGCGGCGCCCCCCTCCTTTTCTGGTGTTTTTTAATGTGGTTTTATTTGTCCCAGAAGCCCCAAAGATGGCAAAAATCAGTAGGAATTAAGAGTCTTGCACTCTGGTCTTCTAGAAAATCTGAATCCAAATTTAGATTTTATTTTTCCATCTTCCTTTTCTTGATTCAAAGAACGGTTATCTAAACAGAACATAACATTTTGCACACATCAATTACTTACACCAGTTATTTTTATCTTTTGCTTTCTCCAGGAGGCAAACAAGCCTTGTTACCTTCATTGAATAGGAAGGAGTTTCAGGCAGGGGAAAGGGGTCACCTTCAGAAATCCTGTAGGCACCTCTCTGCATCCTAGGGCTATCCCTTAACCACACAGCATCTGAGTCACGGACAATGTATTCTGGCCCCATCTTTCAGTGTTGTCTTTAATCACAAACCATTCTTGTAACTTTATTTCCCTGTATGAAAAACTTTTTTTTCTACTTTTCAGTGAAGAGGGGTTGAAAAAGGGAAGATAGATGGTTTCTCAAATCAAATTCTAATATTTTTAAACACTTAAGTGTTGTTATGCCAGCAAACTTGCATCCTCTGCAGGCAATATAGCTCCAGATGCTTCCTCTTCTTGAAGCTATAATAGAGGTCTTCCTGAAAAGTGTTTAGTTTTTAGAGCATCTGATTTGTTTTCTTTCTTTTTGCTTCTGCAGAACTAATTTACAGGTTGAATATTAAAATAAATGTCATTAAGTCATAGTGAACAAACTAGTTTTTGTGGTTATTTAATCTCTCCTGGAAAACATGGATCTTAATGCATCAAGAAAACCCTACTCAAATTATTATGCATTTGATAATTTTAGCCTCTGCTTCCTGGAGCAGAGATCACCAGCCACGTTCCAGTGGGTTCCAATCAATTTGTCCAGAATTGGATTTTCCTCCTGTTCACTCAGGAAAACCTTGAGGAGGTTTGCCACATTCTTCAGGCAGATATGCTGTGTGTGTGCTTGCAAGTGGCATCCACCTGTGTTCCAGTCACAGTCTTGTTTAACTTTCTGGCTGCAGCTACCATCCTCCAGTGTTTGATATTGCATCTGCCTAACAAAAATAGCACTCCAGGTGTTATTTAGCTTCAGATTTAGTTACAAGATTTTTTTCATTGTCCTGTTGCTAATTTGAATATCTTGGCCAGATTCCAATGCAAGTTATTACATTCCGTATAATTTTCCCTGCCATTTCCATTGCAGGTGTTATTTGTCACTACTTTGCAAGAGTGTTGAGTGGCACTGCTGTTGAATTTCCATTGCATAGTTGAGTACTGGAAAAGAAAATCGCACATGGATTCCAAAAGGACTTTATCTTTCTCCCTTTGGAATGAAATGCCATGTTAATAACACATTTTTGAGGAGAAAATACTACATTCAAGTCTAGTAAATTTGTTGCCAAAAGTGGCGCATAGAAATATTTATTAGCAATGTGATCTTCATATTAGTTTTTTAGATATATTACCAGAAACATTTTTGATATTGAGTTGTTACATTTTACAACTTTGATTCAGATTTCCAGGACAATCACACAAGCAGTGGAGGTAAAAAAGATTTGCAGTACACCAAAGAGGCATTCATTGCAGATTCCAGAGTGTTGTGGCACAGCAGCTCAGCTATCAACATCAGTCTAGTCATGACAGCAGGGAGCTTAGTGCAGAAAAAAAATGATCCTGCCCAAAATCTGTGCCATACTGTACAGGCCAGGGCCCCACAAAGGCTATTTTGCAATTAGTCTCTTAATGGCCATCCTGAGAATGGTGGTGCATTGCAAGTGAACTTTGTTATACCTCATTTGGAGGAGGACAAGGAATCCTGATCTAAGAGACTCACTTTATTGCAGATACTTGGGATAACTTTCTTAGTAGTTGAGTGCTTACAGGTCTTTCAGGAGTTTATTTCCATCTCCTAATGAACAAAGCCAGGTGTACTTCACCTGGCTCATAAAAATACTGGATCATAAAAAATAGGATTATAAATGTATTGTATACTCCACAAAATCAAGAGGTAATTATAGAACCTCTATGGAAAATGAAATTGAGAAGCTAAGATTTTCTTAATATGCCACTGATGCAGAAAAAGTCCAATTTGGATTAAACAATTCTGCGGTATCTACCTTACTATATAGTAAATGTGAATGTGTCCATTTGACAAACTGAAGCAGAGTAGTTCAAAAAAGTTCTTTGTTTTATACCAATATTACTGGATTAGCTGACACAGAAGTATTTGTGTGACCCAGCACCAATACCATGCATAAGATTTCACCCAATCACTTCAGTAATCATAAGAAAGAGGCATTAAAAATAACACTACACCAATAGTTGTCATGAGGACCTGTTGCTCAGATAGTATTTAGAAAAAATATATATAACCAACATAGTTAATAGAAATGTTGCAGAATCCTGTGAATATTGTTTTAAACCCTGTAAAAGTTGGTCAAAATTATATTATTTATGAAACATTGAACATAACATCTTATCTCACCACCATTCTTCGAAATGGTGGTGAGATAAGATGTTAGTGAGCAGCTGGTTAGTGAGCCTACCAGGGGTGGTGCCCCGCTAGACCTTCTCTTCACAAACAGAGAAGGACTGGTGGAGGATGTGATTGTCGGGAGCTGTCTTGGGCAGAGTGACCATGAAATGGTGGAGTTCTCTATTCTTGGCGAGGCCAGGAAGGGGACCAGTAAAACCGCTGTATTGGACTTCCGGAGGGCTGACTTTGTGCTGCTGAGGACACTGGTTGGTAGAGTCCCTTGGGAGGCGGTTCTGAAGGGCAGAGGAGCCCAGGAAGGCTGGGCGCTCTTCAAGAGGGAAATCTTAATGGCACAGGAATGGTCTGTGCCCACATGCCCAAAGATGAGCTGGCGGGGAAGAAGACCAGCCTGACTGAACAGAGAATTGTGGCTTGAGCTTAGGAGAAAAAAGAGGGTTTATAATCTTTAGAAAAGTGGGCAGGCCACTAGGGAGGACTATAAGGATGTTACGAGGCCGTGCAGGGACAAAATTAGAAAAGCCAAAGCTCATCTGGAGCTCAGTCTGGCTACTACCGTTAAAGATAACAAAAATGTTTTTATACATACATCAACACAAAAAGGAAGACTAAGGAGAAACTCCATCCTTTACTGGATGCGGGGGGAAACTTCGTTACAAGAGATGAGGAAAAGGTGGAGGTGCTTAATGTCTTCTTTGCCTCAGTCTTTAGCGGCAATATCAGTTGTTCTCTGGATACCCAGTACCCTGAACTGGTGGAAGGGGATGGGGAGCAGGATGTGGCCCTCACTATCCACGAAGAAATGGTTGGTGACCTGGTACGGCACTTGGATGTGCACAAGTCGATGGGGCCAGATGGGATCCACCCAAGGGTACTGAGAGAACTGGCAGAGGTGCTGGCCAAGCCGCTTACAATCATTTATCAACAGTCCTGGCTATCGGGGCAGATCCCAGTTGACTGGCGGCTAGCAAATGTGACACCCATCTACAAGAAGGGCCAGAAGACTGACCCGGGAAACTACAGGCCTGTCAGTTTGACCTCAGTGCCAGGAAAGCTCATGGAGCAGATTATCTTGAGAGTCATCACACAGCACTTGCAGGGCAAGCAGGCGATCAGGCCCAGTCAGCATGGGTTTATGAAAGGCAGGTCCTGCTTGACGAACCTGATCTCCTTCTATGACAAAGTGACACACTGGGTGGATGAGGGAAAGGCTGTGGATGTGGTCTACCTTGACTTCAGCAAGGCTTTTGACACCGCTTCCCACAGCATTATCCTCAAGAAACTGGCTGCTCTTGGCTTGGACTGGTGCATGCTTCATTGGGTTAGAAACTGGTTGGATAGCAGGGCCCAAAGAGTTGTGATAAATGGAGTCAAATCCAGTTGGAGGCCAGTCACTAGTGGCGTTCCCCAGGGCTCGGTGCTGGGGCTGGTCCTCTTTACTATCTTCATTGATGATCTGGATGAGGGCCTTGAGTGCACCCTCAGTAAGTTTGCAGATGACACCAAGTTAGGTGCGTGTGTCGATCTGCTCGAGGGTAGGAAGGCTCTGCAGGAGGATCTGGATAGGCTGCACCGATGGGCTGAGGTCAACTGCATGAAGTTCAACAAGGCCAAGTGCCGGCTCCTCCACCTGGGGCGCAATAACCCCAAGCAGAGCTACAGGCTGGGAGATGAGTGGTTGGAGAGCTGCCAGGCAGAGAAGGACCTGGGAGTGATGGTTGATAGTCAGCTGAATGTGAGCCAGCAGTGTGCTCAGGTGGCCAAGAAGGCCAACAGCATCCTGGCTTGCATAAGAAACAGTGTGGCCAGCAGGGCTAGGGAGGTGATCATCCCCCTGTACTTGGCTCTGGTGAGGCCGCACCTCGAGTACTGTGTTCAGTTTTGGGCCCCTTGCTACAAGAAGGACAGGGAGGTGCTTGAGCGAGTCCAGAGAAGGGCTACGAAGCTGGTGAGGGGCCTGGAGAACAAGTCCTATGAGGAGCGGCTGAGGGAGCTGGGATTGTTCAGCCTGGAGAAAAGGAGGCTCAGGGGCGACCTTATCGCTCTCTACAGGTACCTCAAAGGAGGCTGTAGCAAGGTGGGGGTTGGTCTGTTCTCCCATGTGCCTGGTGACAGGACGAGAGGGAATGGGCTCAAGTGCGCCAGGGGAGTTTCAGGTTGGATGTTAGGAAGAACTTCTTTACCAAAAGGGTTGTTAGACATTGGAACGGGCTGCCCAGGGAAGTGGTCGAGTCACCATCCCTGGAGGTCTTTAAAAGACATATAGATGTAGAGCTTAGGGATATGGTTTAGTGGGGACTCTTAGTGTTAGGTTAGAGATTGGACTCAATAATCTTGATGTCTCTTCCAACCTAGAAATTCTGTGAATTCTGTGAATTCTGTAAATTTTTATCTAAGAAATCTTTTTTTTTTTTCCCACACACAGTTTTCTTCCTCCTTTAAAAGATGTTCTTTAGTAATAAAATGCCGTTGTCTTATCCTAAATACAGAGAAAAAATATCCAGTACATGAACTGTGATGGTATTTTGTTGTACCTTCTGCCAGAGCCAATATTTCAGAAGGCAATGCAGACTCTGTGGCTTAAAGGCTTAGAGGTACAGTCTTGCAGTCCTTGCTTATGTAAGTACTTGTTAAGATGCTTGTTGTGATATAACTGTTCTGCTGCCCAAGGCATTAGCTGTTCTGCTGAAATGATATTGCATTACATTTTGTTATGCAATATTTCTAAATAATAAAAGCAATATAATTGTGATAGTCTTTTCTTGGTTATCAGACTACTCTATGGGGTATTTGTAGTGTGCAAGAGTGGTTTGCTCAAGCTCCTTTCCTTCACTGAGTTAAACCAAATTGTATAAATTTGCAATTCAATGAAGAACTTGCATGAAATTAAATGTGTGCCTTAGTATTTTTCTTCTGTATCTAGGAACCCTTGTGAGATATCTTTTTAATTAAAGAGCTAGTCAGGTCAGCACCTGTCCAAGTGCAACATGGATTGAGTTTCAGATACATTAGTTAAAACTTCAAAATTGATATGGTGTTTTTCCCTGATCTGTAAAGAGAAAGGAAAAACAAAGTGTTGAGAGGGGAAAGCAAGGATAAAACATTCTCTCCCATATATCAAACATGATACTTCAGGTCTTTCAACAGGTATTCATTTGTAGTTTTGCTCCTAGACATGTGTTTAAATAAAACATAACTTGAGAACAGTTAATTTGAGAGCGATGGTATGTGGATGTATGTTCTCTTGCATTTGTTGGGTTAGGAGCTCTCATACTTTACTCTGCCACTTGTATTGCAACTGAAAAGGTGCCACCAAAGCCTGTTTGTTATCCATAGCCTAAGACAAATTCATGACTTGTGTGTTTGACAAAACTTTTGTTAAATAGGTTTTGTCACCACATAAAAACAGTAGTTCTGCACTAAATATTTTCCTCTATGTAAAACAGAACAAGCTGAATTCTGCTACAAAAAAAAATCTATCCTGAAATAGCATCGCAGTTCTGACTCAACCCTACGAAACCCAGGAAAGTCAGAAGTATGACTAAAATTAGCATCGGTTTCTTCAATCTTTAACTCATGCCAGAATGCAAAGTAAATGCTCTGAAGGCACTCTGATGACTTCCAGCCAATCACATCAGAGGGTTAACAAGATTTTTTTCATATTTGGGCCCTGCTCCAGCAAAGCACTTAGTCATATGCTGAAGTCCTGTAGCAAATGTCAAACATTTTTGATCATCTGTAGATAACTGGCCACTGTTTCACTGAGAATTTTTA
Organism: Heteronetta atricapilla; assembly: GCA_011075105.1. NCBI lineage: Eukaryota > Metazoa > Chordata > Aves > Anseriformes > Anatidae > Heteronetta > Heteronetta atricapilla. The sequence continues at coordinate 1,215,063 of CM021743.1, read as the reverse complement.
TTTTAAATGTCTACTTGCTCAAGGCTGATGAAATAAATACACAGATTAAGAGTGAATATACAAATAAGATATTACTCAAGCTGATTTACTAATGTAGTGACTAACAGTGGTAGGTTCCTAACTTGAACAAGAATCATAGTAATAGCTTCCCTTCCTCAACACTTGCAAGATTTAGTGGGTGACATTGGTAGTAGGGTGATGGTTGGACCAGATGATCTTCAAGGTCTTTTTCAACCCTTATGATCCTTCCTATATGAAAGACATGATTTGGACATTGCATAAATGATGTGAAAATGTACTGTGTCTGTGCTCTTTTCAGATGACAGCTTTCCTTGTTGGGCTGTATTTCCTACATTGCCTCCAATGCACCGTGGCACTACACCAGAGAACTACAGTGGATTCAGGGTTTAATAGATCAATATTTGCAAAACAGATTTGCTACGTATATCTTGTAGGGGCTAGCAGAGTTGATGAACTTCATGTTTTTTTGTCAGTGCTCAGCTTAAGGTATTTCCTTTACATGAGAATTAAAGCTGAAGTTATGCTCATGGAAGATTGTAGAGATTGTAAAAAGCAAGAAAAAAACACCACTTTTCTCTAATTAATCATTATATTCTAGTGAAAGTTTTAACTGTATAATCTCTTATCATAGCCTATTTGAATTTTCATTTGCTTTCATAGCAAATTCCTCTTTAAAAACTGTGGTTTAACTGTTCTGGGGCAAAGATCACTGTTCCTCTGTGGAATAGGGACAGTTTCCTTTCTTTACAGAGTTGTTATGAAAATTGATAAATTAGTGTTTGTAGATAACATTGAATTCATCAAGAAGCAGCTGATAGAGAAAAATAAGGAACTGTTATTTTTTGATACTACAGGAAATAAATCCTTGAAGTGCTATTCTCTGCTTATCTTAGGATAAAATGTCTTTCTTTGGAGAAAATGTTTTGGGTTTTGTCTCCTGAATATTACTTGGGCTAGGGAAACAAGCATATTAAGGCCACATCAAATCAGAAGTTATGAGTAATTATCTGGAAATCTTTCTCGTATGCTATAGGTTTCAAAAAGATATATAGCAAATTTTTGAAACAACCTCAGTAATCATTTGCCCTTATTTTGCCAAGTTTGTGAAATGCTTGTGCAACCTGATTCTCACAGAACAAAGGAAATGCAAATGCATTGTAATCATATATTTGTTCTGCAGGTTTGGCCATGCATCTCCATTTATAGAGAGCTTAATGCTTTTTAAAATCATCCCTCCTGATGCGTACACAAACAGCTGTGGCTCTTGTATGGTTTTGAATGGGCCTGTTTGTCACAGTAACATGAGAACATGCCCAAAAAGTCACCCAAATAGAAAATTCTGCTTTCCAGTCCTCTTTTGGTAATAAGAAAACTCCACTGACTCTCAAGCTGCTTGGCTATTAAAACCATGACCTGTTTTAAAAGTATTTACAGTCAGTAAATGACTTTTAGGTTCTGTAAACCTTCTGTAAAAACTATGCAATGTTCTATGTCTATTACAAAGGATTTGCTTCCTCAGACACAGTACAAACATTGTGTATGTATGATTAACTGCATTGACTGATCCAAACAGGCAGCCTTACTCACACATAAGCCATGCATAGAAGGCTTTTCAGAATTCAGTCAGCACTTATGTGAATGTTTTTATTGAACTCTGATGTGGAGACCACAGCTAAAAATGCTTGTTTGGAAAAATGCTTGCGGAAAATCATCTGTGCGTCTTTGCTTATATATGTGGTGTGTATTTATATACTTAATTTTTACATATAATTTATATATGAAATCCTTTTTGTATATGTTCCGTAGCAAGTCTTGAACTAATTGCAGATCTGAAAAAGATGAAAACCATTCTGAGTGTTACAGATATACTATAGATTTCCTTCTCACCCTTAATCATTCATAGATATGAGAGCAGTGGACAAAGTTTTAAACTGCAGCAGAAGTAGAAAAAATACCATCTAGCCAGCCTTATTTTGCTAATAAATACCAAGCTCTGTGCCCTTGGTATTTGCAATGATATACCTCCCTGAATGTCTCTGGTGAGAAGAAAGATATTTAGAACAGTAGAGCGTCATTTTGTATTGGAGAAAAGGGAGAGCTGTAGATGGGAAGACGGCAATGGGAGCTTCAAGGTCCCGCTTGGAAGGAGTGGAAAGAGGGCTGAGAGGCAGCACATGGCAGCTGGAGGGAGCATAACCACAGCTTACACAAGGAGGAGATGCCTCTTCTCCTGTGGGGGAGTCCTTCAGTAACTCCACTGGAACAGAATCACCATTCATCTAAACCAATTTAATGACAGTAGAAAATGGAGAAATGAAATAGGTGCAGATAAGCCAAATTCATTGATTACATTCCTCAACTATATGGATCAAACGAGGAAATGAGTTTGTCTTGGAGGGAAATACTTGATCCCACAGTACAGGACTTTTTGTGTCACCAGCATCAAAATAAAAACAGAGCCCCCTTAGTTTAGTAATTAGAAGAGAGCAGAAGGGAGGAGAAAGAGTAAAGTGCCTTTTTTTCCTGAATTTTGAGAATCAAACTGATTAGCCTACAGTACAGGTAGCTTTACAAACTGCCAATGGACCCTAAAATAGTGAAAACTGAAGAGTTTTTATAGAAACCCCCTAGTCTGGATCTGCTTATATGACAGAAGGTTTAGGATAAGCTGTCAGTTCTTAAAAATCTTCCATTCTTCCTACATGCCCCAGACTTTCTCCAAGTTAGAGAGACAAATCGTGTTCACGATCCTCTCAACTTTTTTCCTCTCCAGACAAGCTAATAACAGAACACATTATCTCCAGGATTTGGGGGGGGGAAAGGGGACTTCTCATTTTTTTAAGCATACATGTTACCAGTTCAGACAAACTGTCTTCTTATTTAGAAATAATACTACTTTTTCATTATTTTTTATGCAATACTGTTAGGTCTATATAATATCATTTAATATCAAGGAGCAGGAGCTTGTTTGAGTGTTACAAGATTAACGGGGTGTTACTGTGTAACAGTGTAAGTTACTCAAGACTCTCAGCTAACATTAACAAGTTAATGTGAGGAGGCCAACAGTCACCAAGGTATTTGCTTCCACCTACAAGCTTTGGACTGAAAACTCTAGTATCATATCTGGAAGAAAAAAAAAATAATAAAAAAAATAAATAAAAGCCTTTCTCAGTGCAACATTCCTGCTAAAGCCCATGTGTTAACTGATCCCTTTCCGACATCTGGGAGAGCACAGTCAGCCCTTTTACTGGGATTTTAACAAGCCATGCAGTTCATCACCTCCTTTGTCTCTTTACTTGGGGCCAAGTAACCAGAGAAATTAAATAGTAAAGAGACTTCTGAGCTTATTTGCAGGATAATGGGGAATTCCAGCAGAGGTCTTTTCTATAGTCATAAGCAAGGTCTTCGGTCCATTTAGCAGCCTTGATTTTTTAGCTACCAAGCAAAGCAAGAAAAGAGGTTAAAGATATCAAACTTCCCACCTCCTCTTTTCTTCCCTTACAGACACCATACACCACTAGTTTATAAACAAAGAACTTTTGGAAAGTATCCACACAGCCTCATCTTTAGCCCAACAGTTACTTCTGAGCCTCACAGCGGAACATAAGATCTCCTCTTACCTCTGAACAGACAATCTCCAATCCCACTTTCTTCCTGGATTCCAGTAGTCAACAAATTGGGAAAATATATATATGTATATAAGCTCTGAATCTAGCTCACCTGCCCTTGCTAATGGCAGATCAAGGTTTCCTCTCCAAGCAGAATCTTTTCTTTCCAAGCTCATTCTCCATGGTGGTAAGAAATTTCTTTTGTTCCAGTCTTACTTCTGTTTGTCCTAATATTTAACTATGAAAGTGCCAGCGCATTAGACTGTGAAATATATGGATCGTTTCATGTCCAGAAAAGGGCTTCTTTTCCTTCCAGGCTGCTCTAGTTGCTCCACTTAGAACCAGAAGTTAATCAAAGAGCTTCACTTTGCCTTTTACAGGAAAGTAAGTCCTAGACTTACTTTCAGTGCACCTCAGTGTAGCTTCTTAATTAACTGTTTCCAAAACCCGAGAAACCAGAAATCTTTACCCCTGTAGGGACTGCATTGAGATTAATTTTCTCAGTGGTGAAAGACAAACAAGACAGTGTGTCACAGCAGGATGCTTCTTTCTATGTGGACAGATATTCCACCTTGCTATTAATAGTGATGTTTTGTTGGAACTTGTATAAACAGATTCCTTTAAAAAGAGGAAAGTGAGCTTTCATAAAAAAGTTCAATTATTTTTAAAGTAAATCTAACACTACTTAAAATAGAAGATTTTTATTGATCAGCGTATGTGAGAGCTTGCCTCATTCAAGGAAATTGTCACCTGAGACCATGACGCAGCCAGCAGGATCTGGTTTTAACTCAGCTTATGAAAGTGGCTCTCTAACTTCAAATTTTAAAATTGGCTGTGGTAGTTTGCATGTATATATGTTCATATATTAATTTATACATATACTACTATGCATAAAATATATGTATACATATATTTATATATTCATATTTTATGAATTTATATATTTGTATGTATGTATAAGTATATGTACATATACTAATAAAAGGATTAAAAGATTTTTAACACTTCCTACCTTGCCATAAAAGCATTTGGACTGATGGCACAAAATAAGTATTATTAAAAATATATATATATATTTTAAAGTTCAAATAAAGTGCAGCACTAAGATGATATTGCAATTTTTTTTTTTAATTATTCCTGGAAACCCACAATTGTTTGTAGGAAAGCAGGAAGATTTATTTGGTTAGGTGTATTTTTGTTTTTTTTTTTTTTTTTTTTTTTTTTGTGTGTGTGTTTTGCGTAGTGGTGTTTTTTTCATAACTAAATATATTATCTGGGGCAATTAAACTATTTAAAAGATTAAATAAAATATATCATTATTAGTCTGATACATTTTTGTGTTAAAAATAACCCTATGTATTCCAACTAAAATTCTGCATTATTTCAGACTTCTCCTTTTTTTTTTTAAGTGTCCATAGTCCAATTTTAACGTACTCTGGTAATTTAAAAATAAATAAATCATCAAAGCTTAAACAATGCTTGCTATTTTTGTATCTCTAACTGGCATTGTTTTTCAAATAATGAAAACACAGGGCTGTGACAATTCTCCTGTAACAAAATTGTTTCCCTGACTGTATAGCTCTCACTGTTTTGGGACTGCCAGTTTGTATTGTACTTTCAGATAGAAATCAGTATCTTAAAGGAGTTAACAGAAAGAAATTAAGTAAAGAGATGTATATGTAAGTGCCTCATGACAAGGATTCTGGCTGTACTGAGTTCTGTTCTTATACAGGTTTCATACTAATATATATATATATATATATATAATGGATCTTACTGTAGTCAACTAGCTGCTTTCACACGTTGTATTCTGAGCTGTTTGTTTCAAATGCCTCTGCTGATCAGACCTGGGTTGTTGTCAGAGGGCTAAGCCCGTGTTTGTAACTCATAAATGAATATCTCAATAGGAAAAGAATTTCAGGGAGAAATACTGATAGAAGTGAAGCTAGACTTTTCAATGACTTCTTATTTTGTAGGATAAATCTCTTATTATTCTTTTTGAATGCACTTTTAAATGCACTGAGAAGAAATAATATACAACAGAGGAAATAACTGTGGTAGCAATATAACACGGCAATGGTCACAAGCCTAAAGTCATAGGTCAGTTTTAGAAAGTTGACTGCGTGATGTTGAAGTGGAAGGGACTGAGGGAAATCTGATGCTGATTATCAACAAACAGCTGGTGTTGAGTGTTCTGTTGTTCAGGACAAGGCCAGGAAATAGGCTGCTTTTTTCCTTCAGTTTGCCCACCGGATGATTTAAACTGATACTTAACTGTACCTTGTGGCATTTCAGGCAATTACTTGTGGAAAAATGATAGGAAAATTGTGATCTGTGGATTCACAAGAAATAGGTATTTTCGTGATAGGTAAAAGTTGGAACCTAATAAGACTGATGCAATAGACCATATATCTCAATGGTAGGTGTGCTGAGAAGCATAAGTGCCTACTACAGAAACATTATTAATGATACAGCACTGTAAGTCTGCTTGGCATAATGTACTAGGGGGACTGTGCCAATGAAATGCAGAATCTCTGCTGCTTAGATATATGGAGAAATATAACAAGTCTCGATTCAGCACATGTCAAAGCACTCTGCCTGGCTTGAGGTTCTCCCAGTTTACAGGGTTCTCTACCAATATCTGAGCTTAATGACTTTCAGGATCATTAAGAAATTGTCAGGCAAAATAAGAAAAAAAATTGCAGTGTATTTTCTTTTATGCTGGAAATTATTCCTCTTAAACTTACTTTTGTAGATTTTTACATCTCAGCATGATGTACTTTACTTCCCAAGTAAACCTGGTCCTTAATGTCCCTTGCAAATGACAAGAAGGGTACTGCTGCTGACCACAGCTGTATCTCGCTGCTAGCCACAAGTTTGAATGCTTTCCATTCTCAGTCTCAAAAAAGTCTGAGGCTCTTTCTAAATAATCTTGATTTCAGGCAACTCTGGAAATGATGGAGAAAAAAAAAAAAAAAAAAAAAAAATTTCATCTTTAGGGCATGCAGAAATGCTATCCACTCTGCTTTATACCCACAAAAGCAACGATCAGATTTCTCCTCAAAGTAGATGAGTAAGTACCCGACCTTACAGTTGAGCATAAGAAGCTGTCCAACTTGCCAGCTCTGTGGTAGGCCTAAAACTGGAGTATACACACTTCTAGTTAGTGTATCTCTATTGAAATCTATGCAGCTCACTGTCTTTAAAAAAGTTTTTGTAGAGTGGCTTCATATGTATGAGTTCTGAAGTAAAATGTATTTGCCTCTCAATGTCAGCAGGGTATCTACTGCCTTACAGCTTCTTTCAGTGATGCTAGTGGTTATCTCCAAGGGGAGTCTTTGCATATCTTGTCATTAAACAATTAGCTGATTAATGCTTATAAATGATTTTGTAGAAGCTTTCTTTAGATTTCTCCAAATAGTATTTATTAGATGGTAAATAATTTGTTTGGCTTTTTTTCCCCCCCCTCTGGGGGATGGGTGAGATTCATGAATTTCATTTTTGTCATCCAAAGTGCGTTTATATGCATTTCAGGACACATCTAGCATTCAGCTTGCTGATATTAACTCTGCATTTTGAATTCAATTGGATTTGAATAAATGGATTAAGAAGTAAAAATCCTTACCTGAAAATCTGCTTAAGGCTGAGGAATGAAGATCCCTGATTCCGCTGGTTATATCTGGCATACTTGCTTGCCTTTAGCATTTCCACTATTAAAGAAGAAAATCTTAGAGGTGAGAGCAGAGGCAATTCACTCGCTATTCATAGATTAGAAGATTGATTTTTAAAATGCAGCTTTATAAGTTGTAACCTGGAAAATGGTTATGAAAAGTATGCCCTATAGGTGGACTTCCAGGCCTATAAGCAGTTACTACTACGCTGAACCACTTTATAACAAAAATTATTTTCAGTAAGTAGTGAGTTACACAGAGCACATCTCACCTTGGCTACATGACACAGGTTGTAGTAACTAAGCAACTTTTTAGTAAATCTAAATTAACAACTGGCAAACAGAAATATAATTTAGTCTGTTTCAAAAGTGTCTTTTTAGTCATGCATCACAGATGCTGTTACATGACAAGCCACATGTTAATTTACTGATTTTTTCTTCGATTATTACCTGAGAGAAATAATAATTAAAAAAAAAAATAGAAATGCAGTGGGGCAAGGACACTGAGCTGAGAGTAAGAAGAAGTAATCACCGCTACTTTTTGTTTCAATGTTATAGCAAGAAGTTGCTTTTCCAACTGAAAACTGAGAGTATGCATAAAGACATAGTACAGGAAAGATTTTTAAGCAGTAGAAGCAACATGAAGATGGAAGGAAGATGATAGAGCTTGCAGATGTTATAGCTTATAAATACCATCGCCTAGCATTTAAGACATTGCTTTTTGTTCAGTACATTTTTATTACTCCATATAATTCCAAAAAAGAGAATACAACGTTGCTGTTGTTTTCATAGGTAAACTTGCTTCTTTCCAAGTAACCTGTTTTAGAAAAACTCATTAGGTGTCAATATTCACCTGAGTATGAAAATGTTCATGAACAGTGAAACAGTATATGCACAAGCACATGAATAATTGGCTATATTTTGAAGACAGAACTAGGAGGTTTTAATAGGATATGTCATAATACTTTCAATTGAGAAATGATACTTTTCAGCAAAAGAAAATCTCAGAAACCTTGATTTTAATTGAGCAATGAAGTAAGGTACTTTCCATTGCAATGGCTAAGCAAGAAATTGTACCTTGATATTTTTCTCTGAGCATCCTCAGCAATCTGTACAGTCTGCTGAAGTGTCTCTGAAATACAGCTGAACTAATTACTTCTTTCAGTCATTCCAATAATATACATATGCTATTTATTAGTAGGAATTTTAACTTTCCTGTAAATTAGTTAAAGGATATTTAATGCTAAGTTTCCAGATGAAGTAGTAAATTGTCTTTCTGTCACAGATCCTGGGACATTTACATTATGGGATAAGTAGGGGATCAACAGCTTTTGCTGACAAAAAGGGGAAAATAGATGAGCAACATTGGGGAACCTGATCGAGAGTTTTTAATCACATCTAAATGACAAACTTCCTGTTTGTGTTTTAGTATTTATACACATTCCTTTATTCTTCCATATTTGAACACAGGCATTTTTTCTTGATAAGCTTACTACTTGATATGTACATTATTTTCTTTCAAGGCTAAAACCTTTTGGATGCTGACAGTATAGTAGTAGCTGATTGGACTTGACAGAAGGGAAATGGACCCATTGTCCCACTTCCTTTCTGACCAGGGATTTGATATTCACGCTCATTTCCCCACATTCAGACATTCCTAGTAGGATGTGCATCTCTTCAATACTAGTCATCATTTTGTTTCATTTCATGCTGACAGATAGTGTCTGTTCAGTATAAGTCTGATCACTTATTAGCTGGGAGTGAGTTATGATACCTTAAATAGACATTTAATATGTTCTTTCAGTCACTTGTTCCTCACAGCTGATCTGGCTCAGAGCAGTCTCCTGTTTGTCTTGCACTTGGAGACACTACTGGAATTAAGCTTTCCATGTGACTCATTTTTTTTATGCTCTGTTCTCAGTGGTAACTTTCCCTTTAATTTTAACACAGTGATTAAATACAGGAACATGGGATGCCTTTGTACACTAATGAGCACAAGTGTATAATTTCTGTTGCTTTCAGTGTGAATCCAAAAAGCACAAACCACTTACCTTTGACATGCATTACAGTGTCTCTGAATATGGTGCCATGATTCCAGTCTCTAAATTGTTTTGGCCACCAGATGAAACTTACCACTGAAACTGCTTCACAGTGTTGTATGTATTAGCAGCACCAAGTTATACTCATCACAAATCTCCTTTCACCTTTTGTTTAGGTTAGTGCTTGTCAGGCAGCATTTTGCCTAAATGCCCAATGGTACCCTTTGTGGTTTTGCAGTGTCTAAGATAAAATACTGTGAAGTGTCTGTCACCATGAATCTTTGATTCACCCTTGGCAAGAACCTATAAAGGTTGTCAGTGATGACAACGACATGTTGAGCAGAAACCAGAGAATAGATTTTACGGGGAAATTGTGATTATGCCTCTAATAAGATAACACATAAGATTTATACTGTAGCATGCCTGGTTGTTTGTGTGCAGCTCTTCAGACATTCTTGCAGTCCCCCTATCTGAGGTCCTCCCATAAGAAGAGTTGAAATACATAATTCAAAGACTAGATTTCAGGTCCATTTGTTTTGTATCTGTGGAGACATAGTAGTGTAGAAATAACTGATGCATCTCTGATTCCAGAAATGGCCTAGCCAGCGAGTCAGAGACATTGGTGCAAGTTAGTTTACTGAGAACTTACCTTAACTGTGTGGCAAACCAAGACTGTTATGTTCACATCTCATTTTCCCCATCTTAAGGATGTATGGAAATAAAAAGGAGGCCTGCCAATTTTAGAGGGATAAACTTCTGCGGGCTTGTTTCACATGAGAGTTTTGTGCTTTTATTCTTCAATGGTTGTAATTGGTATTTGGAAGATTTTGGGGGGGAGCAGGTGGGAAGCACCTACTATAGCAATAAACTATCTTCATGTAATCTCCATGGGGATTAAGTTCTCTGAAGTTCTCCACTGTATATATATAAAAGGGGGTTTTCTATAATGCCCACCTAAGTCAGGTTGAAATACTCTTATTTTCATCAGTGGGCCCTGTAGGCCAAATTCTGTTCTGGTGCACTTCTATTGAAAAGAGCATTTACTCTTGGGAAAAATATGGCCAGAATTATTTGACCTTAAAATGATTTCTAGAAAACAGCATATTCTCTTCACTATCTCCCTAAAAATAGGTAAGCTTTAATTGACACTAGCGTTAAGATCAGTCCTTTTTCTCATCCACTCATTCGCAAAGTAGTCACTGTATATGATAAATTGACTAATAGCTGCTGGTTTTAATCTAATTGAAACATTCATCTTGCATGTTCTTTAAATATAGAAAGCTTCTCTCAATATTTCTTTAGGTTAGATGTTAGTGTGTTTCTGATGCATCATTTCATGGATGAATTATTTATTCTGGCTTACTTTGGTGCCTACATTTATATCAATATGTTTGTTATATAAACAGTCAGGTCTCTTTGTGAAGGCTTTGTTGTCAGCAACTCACTAGCATGAGAGAGATCCAATTTGTTTCCATCCCAGATGAAGCCACAGCCAAACTGCCATTTGTCTTGCTCTATGTGCACACTGGATAGGCACAGAAGTGACAAAATCAATGGAAAATACAGGGGATAAGCTACTAACAAGCTACTAACAGGCAAACTTTTTTACAAAGTGCTTAAACTCTACCTTCTGTACTCCTAGGGATGGATGGCCAGTATAGCTTTCCTGTCTGCTTGACCCCTGCAGTGCCCATGATCTGTATGACTTAGGGAGGGAACACTTGCAACAATGATTTTGTACAACCTGAATTAAGTAACTGAGGTATGCTTATATTGAGAACCTATTTTATAGATCTTATTCGCCTGATTTTAAGTGATTATATGAAAAAAAAAATTGAGAATACAAAATAATTGAAAGCAAAATAGAAAGAAAATAATTGAAAGACAGTCAAGTAAATTCTATGAATTTTTTAACTTATCTTGTAAAAAAAGATTTCTGTGTGTCTTAGCATTGAAACTTTAAATGAATAACTTTATTGTTACAAAGCAAAAAATCTATTAAAATTATTTATATGTCTATTATTTCTATTTCTATATTAATGCTAGTGATTAGCAGGAAAAAAAAGCTGAGGCAACATGGGAGTGTTGAAATATCAAATTCAGGTACTCAGTGTGGATTCCAGTTTGGGAAAATTAGTTTTTGAGTCATGCTTTCAAAACATCTAAGTACAAATATTTTTGCTTTTTTCTCTAAATTTTAGTGTGTGGCTCAAGCTTTCAAATTCACAGACTAATGTATTTATTCCAATGTAATTTAACTGTTTTGTGATGGAAAAATCAAAGATTGTGAGTTGCGCTCATTTGAGAGAGATCTTTCCAAACAATATCATGCTTAGCAGTTACGGCTCCATGCTGAGCCACTCCAAAAAGTTAGAACCTAGTTCTTCCAAACTGTTAATGTTTATGGGTTATATTGTCTTTTGGGGAGAACTTCCCCTGATTATAGGATCTCACACACACAATCCAGGATTCTTGCTTTTTAAATACCACTCCTTACTCCACACTGATTCAGCAGCCCTGTTCAAAGGATACATGTCATCATAAACACACATATAGTATGGTGTATTTACTCTGACAAGACTCTTGCCTCTCTTCTTGTTGTCTGTCACTATGTCCCTAGCTCTGATTTCTTCCCATGCCTTTTTTCACTCATCCTCTGATAATGTCCACATTTTCTGATGTATGAGGATTTTTCTTCTGTTTGGGAGGTCTTCAAAGAGGTCATGACTAAAAGACAAAAACCTGGGTCACTGGACTCTTTCCAAAACTGTGCTTAACTGAATGGAAAAATATGGGTAGTGTTCTAAGTAATTTGTTCACTCTTAGTCTCTTTCATCTTTCTCTTCATGGGCATCATTTTTTTTTTCTTTACATTATAGGGAATGTAAAAAAAAAAAAAAAAAAATTAACTCTAATTGAGCTCTTTGTACAAAGAAACTCACAGCAGCGCTGAACAGTAGAAACTGCTTCCTCTACATTTTTTAACATACTATGTTTCTCAGTTTGATCTATATTAATATGATATTTGGTGGAATAGAGGTAGTTGAATGAAAAAAGTTCTTGGGTTGGGGAAGATATGAGTTACATTTGCTGCCACCAATGATGTGTTTCACAGAGAAAAACTTGTTTTAAAAATATTGGATAGAAAGACAGTTACCCTCTGCTCCTTTGGGCAAAAACTATATTATATCAAACAAGACATTCTTGGAATGTCCTGGAGAATTGTTTCTCAGAATAAATTATTCTTTGTGCTCTCCTACATTTGCAGAATAGAAAAATGGTGTTTTACTCTGACAGAGTTGGCAAGTCAGTTAGAGGGATGATGAAGTCTCCTTAGCAGCCTTCAGTGTAAATTGGTACAAATTGCTTCCTTGAAGGAGGAATGGCAGTTATTTCACTAGAAATGGGAAGCTAAATGAAGCCCAACAACTAGACTAGATTTATGCAATGATTTAAATTGGCTTATTGACAACAGGCTGTATTTGTAGTTATTGCAGTTGGTGTTACAAAAAAGAATATGCTTACTTTTGTGCATATCAAAGCTCATTAAAATCCAAAAAGATGAATTGAGCAGGAAACTATAAAGTTCCTTTAGAGAGTTTCCAAATTGCAGGAAGATTCAGAGCTGAGTTTTATCCATGACAACTTTATAATGTTTTTTCAGTTTTTATGCTTACAAATAACATTGGTAGTAATTTGACACTAAGTTGATCTGAAGGTAAAATGTCTCTAAAGAAGATCTGAAAGTTCAGATCTTTGGTTTCCATTTCCACTTTTCTCTCATCAGTGACTTGGCTGTCACTTCCTTTTTGAGTGTCAGTTTTATTCTGCCATCAAACTCCTCATAATTGTCAAGAGTTTATATGCAGTTTGTTGTATAGACTGAACTGTATTATACTGTTATACAGTAGCACACCAGTTTTGATTTTGACAGGTGGGTATCAAAATTACCACTTGACGTGGACCCCTGTATGATCAAGTATACAAATATGACCTATTTTAATGTTTATGATGGTGTTGAGGTTTTCCTCCTATCTTATTCTCTGGCAGCACAATGATAGGATACACACTTCCCAGGCTCTGCATTGAGCTATATTTGGAAGGTGGTGCTTAATGTTGCAAGACAAGTTGCCTTGTAACAGGGTAGAACAGTTCTTTATGTATAAGTAGCTGTGTATTACATTGGTTTGGGCTTAACATTTCTGATAATAAGGTCCTCAATTTCTATTATCTGTTTAGAGTCTGCAGTTCATTATGTTCATCTGAAATTGTTTCCTGCGTTATTGCTGAATTTGATATTAAATCCTTAAAATTAAAAATCTGAAGAATTTTAGCTAGAATTAAAAATAGGTATCTTTTAAAGATTTCAGCAATATATAGAGCAGATCATAACACTTAATGGTTTTAAGCTTTTTTTCTTTTTCTTTTTTTTCTATGCTTTGGGGAGAGGTGTTTTGCATTCCAAATACCTTCTGCCAAAGTTAAATTCTCTGTGTGCATGTTAACAAGCAACTTAACTGATTGATAACTAATAAATAAACCTACTCTAGCTTACTCAGTATTTCTAACACTGATTTGTTCAAGTTTCTATACCAAGAATATCTAGATCAAACCATCATCTCTATCTCCTCTGCCCACACCAGTGTCTATTAGTGTGACAGTGCTACTTACTATCTGGCTTGTTTGACTTCCATATATTTAATTTTAAAAACACTGTTGAGGGAAGCTGAAGAGTGTTTTGAGTGGGGTAAATCTTTTTGTTTCCATCTACTAATTCATTCTGTCCTGTTATCTTTCTTTATTTCTTCCAGTATATTTGGCAGGGAGCAGAAATGAATACGGCTGTGTTCTGCTGAGCAGCTGCCACTGCCTCAAGCTGTTGCAGCAGTTCACCTTGCCAAAATGCTTCTTCCTTCCAGTTTTCTCACCTTGAACAAGGGAGGAGCTTTAGAGTAGTGCTTGTCATCTAAAGGTTACTTTGGGACTAGCTGGCTGAACTTCACAAGGCAAAATATTTTCCTCATCCTGAAGTGGGGCAGAAAATTATCAGAAATTAATAAACAAAAAAACTTTTAAACTTGCATAGGCTTAACTAAAATGGGTTTTTAGACATTTCTGCTGTACCTTTAAAGTATATTTTAAGTTAAATTGCAAAGTGTTAAAAATTGAAATTTATCATTAAGTTCTATATCTTATTATGCTACCTAGAATTTTGATTTTGTAGTCATATTGAGCTTGAAAGCTTATCACAACTGATCTTATCAGTTTGTCTGAAAAACCTGTGATTTCTGAGTAGTAATTCAAAAAAATAACAGAAAATATCCAAGCAGCTCTAGTGGCAGCAGTTCTTTCATATATTTGTAAGTTTATAACAATAAATACATAAAATAGATATTTACTTTATCAACTGTAACTGTCTTGTATTTGTTTTAAAATCTGTTTAAATAATATCATCTTACTTTACAGACCTCAAAATCATATTTTTCAGTGAGAGAGAAATTGTTTCACACAAATTACAACATAAAAGGTTTATGAGCACAACTGAAAATGTACAGTATTTGAAACTATGAAATGATCTGCTTTTTATTTGGGAGTTTTTGACTTATGCTGCCTCTATCTTATGGTGCACAAGGAGAGGTCTGGTCTCCCCAACTTGTTGTCCACTTGTTCCACTGATAGTAGTAGATCTGTGTAATTTTTAATATGATGTCTGATGTGACAGACACAGTTTAATAGGAGTTTTGATAATGAATTCAACCTTAGCTTTGGAAAATGAACAATTGGTAATTAACTGAATGTGTTGGGGTGACTTATTTGTTGATGTAACAAACAGCCATAGTGCAGTTTCCTTTTTTAAAACAAATATTTGAATTGTTTGAAAAGCTATTCTGTAATGCACGCTGTAGATATTTTATTCGTTTTTTCTTTAATTGCAACCTCAGTTTACTAAATATATATATATATTTGCAATATTCCTAAGAAGGCAGGTTTCAAGACATTGTCAAAAGTTAGGTTATGTCTATCAGTGAGCATTTGGCTACAGAGTTAAAAGCAGCTAACTTCTTTTCAGTTGTTATATAGTTATTCATAAACTTAGAGGTTATTCCCAATCCATAGCATAGAATTGCAAGTCATTAACAGATTGCTGTCTTTGCTTGAAATGAATCACCATGGATTTATTTACAACTTTAATCACATTCCATCTCTTATTCCAGTGCCTATAATTTTATTTTATACAGGAAAAAAAAAATGCATTAATGAAGTTATGATTAACACCCTAATAATTAGCAAGCACTCTTTTAATGGCAATCATTGTGTATAATAGAGGGTGTTGTTGGAAAGCTGCTGACTGTGAACAACGTTTAATTAAAAATGTAGCCCTGGAGCAGAAGGTGAACCTTTGCTCTTAATTGCCTCTGTTGGTGGCTATACCCTAGAGCACACCAGGGCTGGGGGTTTCTGGGGCAGCTGGGGCATGGTGAGAACCTGTGTGTGAGAGGCTCTGCTGCTTTGGGCCAAGTCAATCGTCCAGCTGAAGCCTGTTGAGCCAAGGGACCCCGCTGGCCTTGCTCATTTGGTGTGATCTCACCCATCCTTCCTACAGCTCCCTGGCTGCTTGAATGCTGTTCACCCAGTTACGCTTCTCTGGTAAGCAGTGCTTATAATGGGAGTGGAATTAGCTTAGTGTTTTTTCTATAATTTTCTCATTAATTTTCCTACACTGAAACAACTCTACAGTTCTAGGAAGGAAATTAAAATTTCTAGGGAACTTAAATTTTGCCTCCCTTGAAATAAAATTTCTTCTTTTTCAATGGAAGAAAAAAAAATGTTTTCTAATACCCATTCTCTGAAACCAGTGTTTTGCTGAAAGAAACAAACTGGAAGTGATTTTACTGGATTATCTAAAGGATAGGCTAATCAGCTTCTTCTGTGAAGCAGTCCTCTGGAGATTTTTGTTTTTCTGTCGGCCACTGGTAGTTCTAGAGCACAAACTTTGAAGCCAGGTATGTTTGTTGGTAGTGCTCATTGGAATAGCTAGGAACAGTAGGAATACGCCTGACTTACAATTGGAGACTTAAGTGCAATTCTGTGACAAAATGCAGCTCAAGATGTGTTTGGATTCCTCGCAGAAGACATTTTTCAGGTGAATCCTAAATAGGATCATTAAGGGTCCTAGGTGGTAGAGACTTCAAAACAGTGCTTTGCTATTGTTAAAGTATATGGGGTGAATTTTTACTCTGTATACTCAAATAAAAACTATGTCTGGTGACTGATTGGTTAATAACATAAGCAGAGGGCTTTTAGTTTCTCTCTTGAAGGGAAAGAAATATTTCCGAAGTTAAATGGGTAGGTGCTGAAAAAAATACCTGAGTTAACAGATTTGTTTGAGGGTGTTTGAACCATTCTTATAATTGTTCTTTGTGCACAGGAAACCACAGCACAATGCTCTTTGTCTTGTTACTTGATTAGACTTTAAAAAAAAAAAAAAAAAAAAAGTGGAGCTAATTAGGTTAATTAAAAGGGGAATTCTGTTAAAAATTTGGCCCTGTTCATTAAAAAGATAACTACTGAAAACCAGAGTGTACCATTGATCCCTTCAGTCTGATAATTTGCCTCCTACTGTGCCCTATGATGCATACTCTAGAACAAGCACGACTGCATCAAGCACCTCTCTGTCCAGTATTTCACCCTGCCTGTCAAGCACCTGGAGTCTTAAAGTGTGTTGTGCATCATACTGCAACAAATGCCAGAAATGTCTGTGACATCCATATGTCACAAGCTAATTATTTTAAGGGAAGCCAGTAGAAAAATCCTACTTCGGGAAAGGCCCATCTAATTCTTTTAAAGCTAGCAGTCTTGAGGAAGCTTGCATGGTACAGCTCTGAGCAGTTAGTTCTGATTATGCTGGCTGCTTCACCTGTCTAAACCAGCCTGCACAGAACATAATTTTTTTCATATGCCTCTCTCAGTTTCTCTCTAAGGTGATACTAATCCCTCTCAAACAGTTCTGAATATTAACAATATGAAAAGAGATGCTTAGAAGAAGCCCCAGAAGCTGCCCCTTGCTCTTGGTTTGACTTTCATCACTCCTTCAGTGTTGTTTCTGCTTCTACCCTAGGACTGTGGCTGTGTGGTCTGGGATTCTCAGTGGGCGAGGCCCATGGGCAGGGTCACTCTGCCCCTACAGCACAGCACTCTTTGCATATAAAGAGTCTTGAGCTCCACTGTGCCATACAGTGAGAGGCTGCAGGTTTTCTGCCACAGCTGTGAGGAGCCATTGGGCCAAGTGTGTTCCCCTCCAGGCACTTGCACCAACACATATAACTCTAGTCCAGCAATTGCCAATATAACTTCAGAAACCAGCAGCATTAGTAATCTGGAGAATTGTTAAGAGCAGAGTATGAAAAGAGAGCATTTTACAGATATAAACTCTGGCTACAAAAATGAAATCTGTATTCAGAATAAATCCTACAGCTTGGAAAGAGAGGCTATGAAATCCCTTGGAACAGAAAAGCAAACTTAAAATCAGAACAGATTTCTTCTGCTATTATATTTCTTTATAATAAGCAAAGCTTTTTGGAAAGATAATTTGTTACCCATATACAGAATAGGTTCCTCAAGCTTAGATCTTTGTAGAAGCAAAAATGTTGAAGATCTTGGGGAAGGCAGTGTTGCATGCAAGGCTTATGCTAAATATAAACCAGTCAAAGGAACATTTGTGTTGCTGTGGTCCAAAAGCTGAGCTGGACTTAGCTTTGAGACCTCTCCTGTGAAGTGAATCCCATCAGCTGCTTTTTGCCATCAAAATTTAAATTTTAAATCCACAACACAATATGTTTCCTTTTTGGTAATTCAAGCTAGGATGGAGGAAACTAAGTTAGCATAGGTAGGATTTTTTTTTGACTTTATATATTTGATTATTCCAGTACTCTTCTGATTGAGACTGTATGCATGTCTGTTGCTGATTCAACAGTGAGTCCTGTGGGGAGGTGGGGTTTCAGTTATTTGCCGCGTCGGTTCAGAGAATTGTGCAGAACCTGAGGCTGAATCCCAGCCTCTGCCATCAGCAGTGCTTGTCATCACCATCCCTTTCAAGAAGGGGAAAGGACTTCTATCAATTTCCACTTCATCTGAGCATTTCTGGCTTACGTAATGTCTTGAACACTTTAAGGAAAAGCTCCATTTCTAACACATTTCTATATATGAATTAAAGACAAACTCTCAGAATCTCAGTTAATCAAAAATTTACTTCTATAAAAGTGAGAATGAATTAATGGTTAAAAAGTATCAGTTGGATAATGTTATATAATAGGAAGATCCTTTATTCCTCTTTTGTTCTTGTTCTAAATAAACAGAAGTTTTAAATGTTCATCAAATATGGCATGCATATTGCATGTAGTTTATACTGTGAAATGTAGTTGATTTCCAGCTATTGGGGGCAGGAGAGGAATATGTTTACCAGTCTTAGTCAATTCCCATCCTTTTGCATTTGTGGGATTTTGTCATCTCCCTCTGGTGGCAAATGTCTGAAATATCCATCATGTCACAGGTTGTGGAGAAGTGAAAAAAAAAGAAAAAAAAGAAACCTTTAAGTCTATCCCAAGGTGTTCTGTTGAAATCAGCATACTTACAGTTACAAATATGCAAAGTTTAAAGGCCTGCTCGCTCTCTGGGGCTTAGCTTTGACACAAGAGAATGGCATATAGGTTGGTCTGAGAGCTGGGGTTTGCAGTTTGAAACTATTTCCAAAAAAAAAAAGGTATCAAGAACAGAGCTTCTTGCAGCACATTCTGAAGGATGGGATTCCAAACTTTCACATGGCATAAAGCACTAGTCTGCAAACTTAATAGCCTCTATCAAAACCGAAGATCAAATACAAATTGTTGGGGAACAGATGTTGTGAGCTTATTATTCACAGAATCAAAGAATAGTCTAGGTTGGAAGAGACCTCCAAGATCACCGAATCCAACCTCTGACCTAATGCTAACAAGTCCTCCACTAAACCATATCACTAAGCTCTACATCTAAATGTCTTTTAAAGACTTCCAGGGATGGTGACTCAACCACTTCCCTGAGCAGCCTATTCCAGTGACTAACAACCTTTTCAGTAAAGAAGTTCTTCCTAATATCCAACCTAAACCTCCCCTGGTGCAATTTTAGCCCATTCCCCCTTGTCCTGTCACCAAGCATGTGGGAGAAAAGACCGACTCCCACCTCGCTTCAGCCTTCTTTAAGGTGCCTGTGGAGTGCGATAAGGTCACCCCTGAGCTTCCTCTTCTCCAGGCTACATTGTCTCAGCTCCTTCAGCCACTCCTCATAAGACTTGTTCTCCAGACCCTTCACCAGCTTCGTAGCCCTTCTCTGGACTCACTCAAGTACCTCCCTGTCCTTCTTGTAGTGAGGGGCCCAAAACACAGTACACAGTACTGTGCTGTACACTGAACACAGTACTCGAGGTGCGGCCTCACCAGAGCTGAGTAGAGGGGGACAATCCCTTCCCTGGACCTGCTGGCCACGCTGTTTCTTATACAAGCCAGGATGCTGTTGGCCTTCTTGGCCACCTGAGCACACTGCTGGCTCATATTCAGCCAACTATCAACCAATACTCCCAGGTCCTTCTCTGACAGGCAGCTTTCTAACCACACATCTCCCAGCCTGTAGCTCTGCTTGGGGTTGTTGTGCCCCAGGTTCAGGACCCGGCACTTGGCTTTGTTGAACTTCATGCAGTTGACCTCAGCCCATTGGTCCAGCCTATCCAGATCTTCCTGCAGAGCCTTCCTACCCTCGAGCAGATCGACGCATGCACCAACTTGGTGTCGTCTGCAAACATACTGAAGGTGCACTCGATCCCTTCATCCAGATCATCGATAAAGATGTTAAAGAGGACTGGCCCCAGTACCGAGCCCTGGGGGACTCCAGTAGTGACCAGCCTCCAATTTGATTTGTCTCCATTCACCACAACCAGCTCCTCCGCTAGTTCTCTCAATATCCTCGGGTAGATCCCATCCGGCCCCATCAAATTGGGTACATCCAAATGCTGAAGCAGGTTGCCAACAATTTCCTTGTGGACTGTGGGGGCCACATTCTGCTCCTCATCCCCTTCCAGCTCAGGGTACTGGACATCCAGAGAACAACTGGTTTTATTGCTATAGACTGAGGCAAAGAAGGCGTTAAGCACCTCAGCTTTTTCCTCATCTCTGGTAACTAAGTTTCCCTCCACATCCAGTAAAGGGTGAAGATTCTCCTTAGTCCTCCTTTTTGTACTGATATATTTATAAAAATGTTTTTTGTTGTCTTTAACAGCAGTAGCCAAATTGAGCTCCAGATGAGCTTTGGCTTTTCTAATTTTATCCCTGCACCGCCTCACAACATCTTTATAGTCCCCCTGAGTGGCTTGCCCTCTTTTCCAAAGATTATAAACCCTCTTTTTTCTCCTAAGCTCGAGCTGCAACTCTCTATTCAGCCAGGCTGGTCTTCTTGGGCGCCGGCTCGTCTTTGGGCACGTGGGCACAGACCACTCCTGAGCCATTAAGATTTCTTTCTTGAGGAGTGCCCAGCCTTCCTGGGCTCCTCTGCCCTTCAGAACCGCCTCCCAAGGGACTCTGCCAACCAGTGTCCTGAACAGCTCAAAGTCAGCCCTCTGGAAGTCCAAGACAGCGGTTTTACTGGTCCCCTTCCTTACTTCGCCAAGTATCGAGAACTCAATTTTATTAAGGTGTCATGTTGCATAGACTGTTTCTCATAGCCTGATGCAACAGTGAATGCTCTGATGGACCAGAATCAACTTAATTTCATATCTTTACATGCACAGTGATGAGCAACAGGAAATATTGCTTCCTACCTGGGGGAGATTGTACTTGAGCATAATTAATGTTGTCTTGTTGTCTGTTAATAAGTCTAAAAGTGAGAATCAGAGATAATAGTATAGCTTCACTTTTCCAGTCAGGTCATTGTCCACTTTAAAGAGAGTGCTAATACCAGAGTATTTCAGTTTTACTTATCCATTGAAAATATTCAGCAAATGAGAAAAACTTTTAAGGCCACCTTAAAAACTTCCAACTGATTTAAGGAATAAGGGATGTATCTTCACTATAACTGTCCTAGATAATTTAACCACTTAAGTATTCTGGCTCCTGAAAATCATAACTTGAAACACTTGAGTAAACCTATCAAACCATCTGGATCCTTTTTTTTTTTTTCCTTGGACCAGATCCTATGCATATAGCTGAACATGTTCTTCTGTATCAGCATTAATGCTCCATTTAGTAATGAGTCCTTTGTGTCTTTACAGTTCATCTCCTATGTGTAGAATATAAGGAGTCATTCTATATAAATAAACCCCCAAAGGGGAACCAGATGCCGAACTTTATAGCTGACTTAACTGAACCACTGAAAGGTGATATAATATGCTGGCATCTGCGAGTCAGCATCAAGATGCGCTCTAAATGCTGCTGCAAACAGTGACAGTTTCTGGACATAAAGAACTCCATGTGCTTTCATTAGTGCTGTTGGAAATTGTTCCCAGGGGTTGTGTTTCTCATTTAATTCAGATCACTTATATAATTTCAGAGTATGAACTGGTAGAAGGAATTGCAGTGTTCACTGTTTTTTGCACTGTTTGGTGAACTTGCTATTTAAAGGTTTCCCAGTGTTGAGGATGGAGCTAATGCGTTGAGTTTGGCATTCTCTAAGAACCCCTGAAATGTTCAGATTAGAAAATGCCTCTCATAAAATGCCCCCTGCCCTCCTTAATGGTCTGAGAAAAAAAGCAGAGACATGAGCAACTTCTAGTCTGTTGTGTCAGGGCCTGGATTCACCTGCAGCTGTTATCTTCATTAATCTTGTGCTTATACTGTTGAAAAAGTAAGTGCTGCCTGCAAAGTGTGATAGCTCCATAGTCAGGTTTGATATCTGATTCCTGGCCCAACTCTCAGTGGAATTTAAATTGGCTTCCTATGTGCAAATGTGTGAAGCCTCAGTGATTAGAGTGGCTGGAGATACAGCAGTGAATGCCTGCAAATGCTGATGCTGTGCTCTGCTTAGCTAATGAGTTTTTCACAGCCTTCCTTGCATGGAGTATTTGTTTTCTCAACAAGTGAGTTTTGCAGAGAGTTCACCCTGGGCTGAATCCAGTTTTTTAAGGAAACTTTCACAGAAGTCCTGTTCACTTTCCACCGTGTTACTAGCCGTCACTGAGTCATGCAGCTAAGGATCTGCTAACACGCCATTTGTCTGCTGCTTACAAACATTCAAGATGCATAAAACATCAGCCATAAAACTGAAGAGCAATTCAGCAAGTAGGCAGGCCATAGACAAGATGTGAATTTTATTTTTTTCTTTTTTAAAACAAACTTGAAGCTAACACAGATATGCCTGTTATGACTGATGTTTTGTTTTTAGGGTGTGGGTTTTTTTTGTTGTTTTTAATAGATAATAAAATGAAAGGTTTGGGGAAAACACAAAGCTACAACAGTGACATAATTAGGAATGCACCTATGTTTGAAGGCAACTGGCTGATGCCGTTGTTGCAGTGTAGCAGCTTGAGATGTCCCTCTCTAAGATACAAAAAGATCAATCCCCCCTTAGAGATGCCCTTACTCTTTCAGTCTCCCTTTGGTTTTTGGTAGTTTTACTGCTTTCTAGACAAGGAAATTACCAAAAGACTGAGCCATGTAATGGCTTACAATTCCACTAGCCATTTATCTGAACACACCTTGAGAACTACCTGAATAAAACATTTGCATGCTTCAGCTCTGATGGAAATTTTAAACAAATATTGGATTTATGCTGCTACTCTGTAAATGTTGAGTGGCACCTTACTCCATAATAACATAACTGAAACAGATGGGTTGTTATAAAATAAATATTTTCAAGCATAGTAAGGATATTTAATTTAGTTACTGTGTTTGTGGAGCACTTGCTAATTTTTTCAATGTAAGTGATCCTGAAATATGGAAATCAATGCGTTAGGTTTGAGGGTGGAAGTTTTTGGGGATTTGTTGGATGGTTTCCTGGGAGGGAGGCGTATGGTGGCTTTTTTTAATCCGCTAATAATAGCTGAAGGAAATAAAATCATGGTCTTAGTTTGAAGCTGGCAAATTTACTTCTGAGCTCTTATTCAGATGTTTTGCAGCAAAAGATTCTGTTGGACAGTGTCTCTTTCTATAATGTGCCATTAAAAGTACTTACTGTTAAATATTAATGTCACTGTTCTCTAATACTCTTAAAAATTAAAGGCAGGAAGTGCAGATGTAAAAATCACTTTCTGTGATTTGCTGTTAGCAGTTTATATGGATGTTGGGCATGGGAAAATAAGGATATAATTGTCATATAACGGGTCAAGCAGAAATACTGTTGGGAATTTTGCAAGTGTGTTTTTTCAAGTGTTTGTCCTTTCAGTGCTGGGAGAGCTTTGAGCATGCTGCTCAGGCTAGCTGGGAAGCTGGCTTGCACAGGAGGGCAAGCAGGTGCTTTCAAAATGCTGGTGGATAATTATGTGGGTGTGATAATGAGGTACTGGTTTGGTTCTCAGTGTTCTTTTTCTGACAACAAACTGTTGAGATTCACGTTATATCAATGGACAGAGATTGTGTAGCCAAGAAGCACAGGCATGACCAAGTCTGCAGTAACTTGATTACGGTATGCTGCTGAGTTTTTGATTAAAAGTTTTTGCTTTTCATTTAACTTCAAAGAGCACACTAGTTGCAACACCTTCATAGAAAACATCCAGGGGTTATTTTTCTCTTTTTCTAACCAAAGCCATTGGTCTATGTAATTTATATCATGGCTTTTCATTTCCTCTCTGATTAGAGCCAAGTACACAGGGCTTTACTAATCTCTTTACAGGGATTTATAAACTGTCTTCTGTTTCTGTTAGTTGCAGGTTCCCAAGCCACATATTTGGCTTCAGTTCTGACATTTGGATTGACCCAAAAGATCAAAGCAAAAGACATCTAATTCACCAAGATCATTATGACTTACAGCCAACGCTTTATAAGTTGGGAATTTTCATGAATACAGAAGGGATATTGCTTCCCAAATCTCATTGACATCCGGAGGGTTTTGGACACACTTTAAGGTCCTTTCAGAATCCAGTGCTGAAACAGTCCAGCTCTGTTTTCCTTTCTAAATAAATACGTATTTCTTATTTTTTATGATTTTCCTGATGAATTCTTTACATTCAATACTTGCACCTCCCTATGAGAAATATCTCTTGCTTTTTGCTGACTCTGAGTGGTGTTGACAGCCCAGTATAATTATACATGATAACAAATGACTACTTATGTCAACAAAAGTTAACAAGTAGGTAATTTTCATAGGACTCCCACTCCTTCCAAAAATATAGGCAAAAAGGTGGGCCTTGCAAGCATGACCAGAAACAGGTTTCTGAAAATGTTATCAACCTTTGTTGTTGTTGTCATCATGATGTAGTAGGCACTTAGCTAATTAATGTCATACACCAAAGATGAAAGTTTTTGGCTTCCTAAGAGTGTCTCCATTTTGAGGAATAAAATTCCTGTAAAATATTATGGATTCGTTAGCATTTTCAACCAAAGACAAAAATGAAATGCTTTAAAGCATGGCAACATATAAATATGTAACTATCAGTGTTGTCAAATCTAGTCTGTCTTCCACCTTTCTGGGAATAGAAGTATAATAAATTATTACTAATTCCAGTGGTTGATAACATTTTTGACTTTTCAGTTTTCTCTTGACTTTGTGGATTGTAGTTGTCCTGTCAATTTTATAAATGTCCTGTGCAATTTTATAAAGTACCTACCTATACAGGGTAATACTCCAAGTAGTAAACACCAAAGCCAAGAGGTGTCTTTGTGAGAAGGTGAGGAAAGAATTTAAGGTAAGAATGTGTGTTTCAGAGGTAGAGTTTTACTTTTGAACAAAGACAGTCAGGGTTAGAGTTGTTAGCAAAGTATGAACAGAAAGAACCAAAGTGCACATGTCAAGAATAGCAAAATAGCTTGAACTTCTTAAGAAGCCTTTTGTTTTAAATTTTAAGTAAAGGAACTTCAAAAACTCTATTAAAATCTTAAGCTTAGGTATTGTTCAGGCTGGAAATTGCTGTTGCTCCTCTTGTAACCTTTGGTATTCTCCCCAGTATGCTTCTCTGTCAAATGTACTTAATTTTATGAGCTCATTATTTTTCCTGTATTAATACATTTTCCTTATCTTCTAATTAAGTACTGCTCCTAGCATATTTATGATAGCAGGCTCACATCTGCTCTGGCTGCTTTGCCTTATTTCAATACAGGTCTCTTGCTGCAATTGACACAGTTGATGCTTTGACACTGCTCAAGCTGTCTTCAGGTGCCTATCTTCCACAAGTCTGCCTGGTTCCAATTTGGCAAAGATGGGAATCCAAATAGGCAGATGTTAGCAAATCTTTCTGTTTATATTTGAAAGGGGCTTTTACAGTTAAATGGTACCAAAAATCGTTCTGTTTTCAAAACTTGCATTAAAACTGTTCCTTAAGTTCTGCATAAAGCACAACATAAGCAGGTAGCACATTTTCTAGCTTTTCAAGTTCAAGCAACATTTTCACTTTTCACATTTTCAGTCATCTCTTGAAATCTTATATCTTCCATTTCTGATGACTGCTGCTAATCTCTTGAGGTTTCAGATGAAAGTAAAAAAGATCAGTGCAAAAAAATGTAAAACACTTTCAGCCCTGCTCAATCCCTTTGGTCTTAAATTTGTCTAATGGGTGCTCATAAATGTTATTTTTTGTTTTTTACATCTCCATCTGATATATTATTCTTACTATTAGGACTATTTAACTTACTACTTTTCTGCAGTCCTCCATTCTTTTATAAAGCTGTTTTCTTAACAGATTTTATTGTTGTGTTGATTTTTAGATGTCATCTGTTGTGAAGGTTTTTGTTCTTTGTGAGGCTATGTGAAATATTGAGGTTTTGAATATTTAAATGCTGACAGCTATTGAGAAATTAAAAGACAGTAAAAAATACAATGACAAATGAGGCAGTAACTAATGTCTTAGATGTCTTTTAACATGATTCATCAGTTGTACCTGGCATCAAGACTTTTCCTGTTTTTGTAGTTTCCCTTTTCTCTTTGAGTCTTTTAAATCTTGAAGGCTGTGAGACAGAGGCTTGTAGAATTTTGTGAACACACAGTTGGTACAGAAGTTCCCAGTACCTTCAGCCTACAATGTGTTCTTCACTGATCAAGAGAGTCACATCCATATTTTTGGAGGCTGTTGGTTCATGTGGTTTTACAATTGTTGCTGAGGCCACTTCATAACAGCAGATTGCTAGTTATCACAATCAGGGCAAGATAAGGTGCAGAAGGCCTGGAAATATGTTAGCAATGCAATCTTCATATTAAAAAGTCCTGTAGCTAGTTTCCTTTTTCCTTGGAAAAGGGACAAGCTAGGAAGTTGAAAGTATGAGATAAAATACTAATGAAAATTAATGTCTTCAGTGCCTTTCATTGCACAGTGCCTAAGATGATGTAGTCTTTCTGACATGCAGGCCTGCAGAATGATTAAAATTGATTTTGTGTAGTTTATATTAAAAGTTATTTAAATATAGGAATAAAACTTAAATACGTGTGTAATATATAATATTGTTCAATGTTAGGATTAAATGGTAGGATTATTAACATCACTGTGTGTTTAGTAGTTGCACAACCGTCATGATGATATTCTCTGTCCCATTCTCACTTTGTTTCTAACACCGAAGTATATCTACAGCTTTTCATTACTTTCTAGAAAGTTTGCTATAGAGGGTTTATTAAGATCTCTAGTTGCTGACTGAAAAGCAAGTCTAGCTCACGGCTTAATATGCTGACAATGTTTTTCAATTTTTAAATGCAGTCCAGTTCTCAAGAGTTACAGTGCAAGAAACCAGTCTGCCAGATTTAATGAAAGTTGCAAGAGCGAGAAAAGAAGTGGAAGTCCTTTGAAGAGGTCATTAATTAGAGATAGGATTAAAAGGGGAAGGAAAACATCTTGTTATGCTCTGTTCATATGATATTACACAGATGTGGTGGGCATTGTTAAGGCTCATAGAACTAGGCAACTTACTTCCATGTCACAGAGAACTTTATTGGAAGAAGAGGATGTTTAAAGTTTCCATGGTACAGTCCATAGACTTACTTATTTTCTTCCTGTGCAGGGAAACATGGGTGCTTGGGGTTATAACCTATGTTATATTGGCTGGAATGGTATTTTTGTGTGTTATGAAATGTGAGTTGATGCATTTCTGGCTGGAGTTTGACTGCAGTGACTTAGTCATATGGAATATAATAACACCTTATAATTGCTTGCTAAATAACTTCCAGTACTGTTGTTCATCAGAAGGTCCTGCTGGATACACAAATACATGTTGAAAGCCAGGTGAACCTTTGTGCAACTCCAGACCCCAGGTTAATAAGTCATGTTTTCTATTGTCTAACCAAACTATCTATCATCAACAGGAAGGTTATGCTCTGCCTTTAGTTCTTGACCAGATTTCTGCAGTCTGTATGGCTTAACCCCCTTCCCTTTACCTGCATCCCTACTCCACCCTAACATTTATTTATCTTAGCTATATATCCCCCCCAATGCCTCTGCATGCTTCATGTGGTTGCTGATTATCCCTCCCTCCCTCCTCTCCATGGGTGTGTTCAACAATCATCAGGCAAGTCATCTGAGCTGATAGGATCAAGCTTTTACTTGAAAAAGCAGCAGCAGGGAGACAGGTGATGAGCTTAGCATCAGCTGGTCTCAAAAAGAACTACCCTGAAAGATCTGGCCAATGCTTTTGACAATTCTTCCCCTTGTTTTCCCTCAGAAATAACAGGCTCTTTCACTGAGTTCAATGACCTCCAAAGGGGCCACAAAAATAAAATGTAGGTGCACAATGAGTCCGTTAGGCCCTCATTCTTACTCTGCTCTTTCTCACATCCTGAAGGGTTTTATCCACAAAACTGAATAATTCACTGGGTACTAGAACACAGGCTCTTTACCTGTGCCAGGTGATGTCATACAAACTCCTTTTTGCTTTTACCTAGGACCTGGAGAATCAATCCTTTCAACCCCAGGGTTTGAACTGTGCTACTTTACAAGCTGGCACCTCTCAGACTGGAAGGTGTAGATGGTCAGGGACAGGCCAGGTCCCTGTGCAGAAGCGCACATCTGGCAGGGACCCCTGGGATGGGGTGATGGGGAAGGGCTAGCAAAAGCAAGGGAAGTGCGTCCTTGTGGGATCCTCTCTGGGCTAGTATACATGACATATGACCACCTCTGTTCCATGGGGAGATGACAATGGCTCTGCACATCATACACATGAGGAGGCCTACAGCAAGACTTGGGATATAACAGCCAAATATTGAGAACTGGGCAATCCGAAGGTGTTTGTATTGTAATGGTTTTGCATGCTAATGAGCTGAAAGTGCTTCTTTTTAGGATACCTATAATGCTTCTCACCTCTAAGTAATCTCAGCTATGCCAGCCTCCTGCTGTGTGACTCTGGTCCTTGTGTCATGAGGTGGGACAAGCTCTTTTCCTGCAGGCATCTTTCCTGTGCTGTGTGTCTCAGATAACTTATGGTTTTACAAAAGGCTTGACCAGCTTTATATCAGTGTCTGCACAAATGCACGTGTTGGAAGCAGATGGCTTCTCAAGTGCCATGAAGCCATTTGAAGAGCCTGACCTGAACATGGTGTCCTTCCTCTTCATATCACAGGCTGCTGATGTATAAGCACTTCTCTTTCAGATACCCTTAATGAAGGGTAATGAAAAGGCCTTAACTCTCTTAATGAAATGTACAGAATTAGGAGGTGGGGTCCACAATGAGTCTTCTATCAGATATTCCATTTTCCCTTGTTTTTGTCATAGCAGACCTATTGGGGTTGTTCAGACATGCAGAAATGAAAAGTGGCACACTTCCCTCAGGACTTTTCCAGAAGGCTGCAGGTGTGACAGATGTGTGCTTTCAGCAATGACTTCTTATACCAGAGGTGACAGTGTGACTTTCATGAATTCACTGTTGTGGTGCTTCAGGCAAACGAGATGAGTGGTGAGGCAAGAAGCCCTATTAAGTAAATAATGTTGCCCCCTGGAGGGAAAAAAAATAATGTAGGGAAAATGCTTTATTATCATTACTCAAAATCATTGCTTGCTGGTTTTCAAAATACCAACAGTATGTCAAGTGCTTTTAGGAGAACTATAAGAAACAGCTCTTTCCTCAAGTAATTCACAGACAGGTCAGACTGTCATCTGCTGGTGTGCATATGCATTTTCCATTGTTTTTATTGCCCTTTTCCACAGAGAGGCAACAAAGCAAAACATCAAAATGTTTTTTTGTTGTCAAATGAAGAGAAAATGAATGGAGGAGGAGGACTGTAACATGATCAAGGACCCATTATTTATTTGATTTGTTGAGGGGAAAGTCCAGATAATTATCTAGAATGTTGCAAAGCTTTTGCCTGTCAGCCTGGATACATGATGAGAATTTGTTGGTAGACATCCAGAGGGAAAATTGCTTTCAAGTCTTGTATTTCATTCTACAGTGTACTGTTTCTGTTTGAATGAATGGTGGCTCAATGCATGCATGTATGGTGAACTGGAACCATGTCAAAATGTGTGGCACTTGGGTAGCAAGGCAGTGACCATGTCCGCCACACCTGTGCCTACAGAGAGAGCTGGCTGCTGCAGCATGTGTAAAGCCAGTCTGTCTTTTCAGTAATCGCTGAAAATAAATTGATTCTTTCCAACACACCGTGAATGACTCTTCTGCCAGCTTTAAATATCACAGTACAATCTTACAGTCTTTTGGTTGCATATTTTATAGGAAAAAAAAAAAAAAAAAAAAAAAAAAGGAAGGAAAAGGAAGGCAGCTTAGACCTCTTAAATAATCTTACCTTGTCTACTTGTGTGCCTTGCCAAACCTCAATTTCTTTATTATAGGCTTTGAGCTGCCCACATCCCAAAGCTTTACAGCTGTTTATCACAAACTATAGTGATGGCTGGATTTCTTGCTTATGATTGTTATGTTAACACCATGTTTTACAAAGAGGTTGGAGAACATCAGTTTGAATCTTAGCTGAGGCCTTACTTGAGCATGTATTGGGATTCATTTTGCTAAAAATACAAATTAGTTCTCACTCAGTAAATTTCAACAGTTTCTAATCTTTCCTTCTAATTTCTATATTGATTTGAATTAATTGTTATTCTAGGGGTTGCAGGCTCTTCCTTACAAGTGTCTGACTTTTACCAATGCTCACACTTTGCTTTGAATCACACTTGCTTTGAATTTCAATGATTCTGATGTTGAGTTTCAATGTCATTACTGTGTAGAAAGGAAATTGGTTTTTATCAGTTAAAAATTATTGAACGTACTGTTCTTTCTAAACATCAAAGATCCTGGTTTGACAGTGTGTTTTGTTTTTTGCTTTGTTTAAGTCCACTTTTTCAATGCCTTGATAAAATGGCATTTTGACCTAAGCATTGGTCTGAGAGGTCCTGGTTAGAATAAGGAACATGACATGATTTAGTTTACAGCTAACATGATATTTCTGGGTTACTGTTCATATATACCTTAATCTCCCTCTTCTGTAGAAACTGCCTTTTGACTCTCAGGCAAGGCAGGGGGTGGCTGTTCAGTTCTTCTCTTTTGCTACTTCATGCTATGTTGTCTGTTTAACTTTGTGTTCCAGATATAACACAGTTTTAGTGTTCTGTCCGGCATGACTTTACCATAGTAATGTAATTGCGGTCTGAAGTCTGTAATGTAACAGGAATGTAACCTTCTCACTCCACATAATCTTATTGTGCAGCCAACTCTCCTTGGGATGACACTTTATTCCACTAGTAGATAAAGCAGTTATTGCCACTCCATAGTAAATGGCATGTGGCTAGACGGAGTGAATTCAGCTACTTAACTGCTTGTGTGCATTGTGACTCAGCTTCAGGTTGTAAATTGGAGAAACAATCCTCTGGCACACTGAATATTGTGATAACTAATAACATAATAACTGGCATTGTGCTCTTGAAGCCCAGAAGGCCAACTGTACCCTGGACTGCCCCAAAAGCAGTGTGGCCAGCAGCATGAGGGAGGGAATTCTCCCCTCTGCTCCAATCTCATGAGACCCCACCTGAAGCCCTGCATTCAGCTCTGGGGCCCGCAGCATAAGAAGGACACAAAGCTGCTGGAGAGAGCCCAGAGAATGGCCGCAAGGATGATCAGAGGCCTGGAGCATCTTTCCTATGAAGCCAGGCTGAGGGAGTTGGGGTTGTTCAGCCTGGAGAAGAGAAGGCTCCAGAGACACATTTCAGCAGCCTTTCAGTACCTAAAGGGGGCCTGCAGGAGAGCTGGGGAGGGACTATTTGTCAAGGAGTGTGATGATAGGACAAGGAGAAATGGGTTTTTAAAAGAAAGAGAGGATATTTAGATTAGATATTAGGAAGAAATTACTTACTGTGAGGGTGGTGAGGCCTTGACCCAGGTTGCCCAGAGAAGCTGTGGGTGCCCCATCCCTGGCAATGTCCAAGGCCAAGCTGGATGGGGCTTTGAGCAACCTGGTATAGTAGGAGGTGTTCCTGCCCATGGCAGAGGGGTTGAAATTATATGGTCTTTAGTGTCCTTTCAAATCTAAACCATTCTATGATTCTATTAAAGCATTTCAATATCCTTTAACCAATACTGACAAGTTTTAAAAAGCATATTTGCTTACACAGACTAGCATTCTTACAAATCCTATAACTGAGGACTTAAATCTGATATTTTTATTTTATTTTTTCCCCTGAGCAACACCTAATAGCTGTTTTTTACTAGAGACTAAGGAGATGAGTTCTGGTTGCTGGCATAATGAGCATAGGCTAAGTAAAACACCCTGTTTCATTCTTTTAGTGAAGCAGGTGAGCGAAGGAAGAAAAAGCGAGAAGGGAGGCAGGAAAAGTGGAGATCCAGATGTAAGAGAGAAAACAGTGTTAGAGCTGGCATTAATGAATGGGAGACCAGTTTGGGAAAACCAGGGAAGGGTAATGCCAATTTTCTTAAATTTAAGATTATTGTGTTATGTGCTCTCTTGCATTTCACCAAAATTCTGAATTTCAGCTAATCACCTATGAAAGTTTGTTGCAAATATAGTTTATCCTTTAAGTTCAAGAGTAATGGGAATAGTTTAGGAGTGAGGAGGAATTTTGGTGTCTTCTTTTTCTGGGATTTGTGCAATCTGTTTATTCACAGAATTAAAAGTACCTACGTGGTTATCTTTGTAGAAAAAAAAAAAAAAAAAAAAAAAAAAAAAAAGAGTATCTTGACATAGTTTTCAAAACTGGAGAATCCAGTGGTGAGCTAACAAGTAACGGATATCTCCTGAGTGACTCAGATAATCTAGTGAAATTATAGAGTCACTGTAATTTAAGGGTTTAATTCCTAAGAGTACCAAGGAACAGCTGCTGTATGCAGGATTACAGCAAGTATAGGTAATTTTCTCAGTATATCTACTTCCATTTAGTGAATTTCTGTGGCAGTTCCATGCAGCCATTTGATTATCTTAATGTAATGCTGTGTTTTTAGAGCCAGTGATAAGGTGATTTATGTACCAGAGATGACTGATGCTTTGAAATGACTGAAAATGTTTCTTCCATCTCTGTGTGACTGTTCATTAACAGATTATACATGGAAACATCCTTAGTTACATACAAATCAGATTCATCAGCAAATGCATGAAGCATGCATTTAGTCTCGTTTGCTGATGTACACAAATAATCCATAAAGGTGATTTATTATTCCCACTTGCCTTATCTTGCATGATCAAACTGTAATCAATAAGAGCTATTATTCTTTCAACTAAGAGATTTATAGACCTTGGTCACAGTGTAATAGCCAATATGCATGTAAAAATCAGTTTGAAAAGCTTTTACTTTTATGCTCAAATGTCCTTGAGACATAGCTACTGAACCGGTTTCCATACCACAAAGTAGTAAGTGCATTTTAATAATCCTAAACTAAAGATACTGTGGGGGGGGAGCAGTGACATGAATGGCATGATCCAGACCCTCTTTGAAGTGTGAAGAAATTTAATTCTTTTTCCACTTTCTGTCCTTATCACTGCAGAAAAATTATTACTCTGCATTTTTACAACCACATAAGCAAAGCAACACTTTTGGCAATTCTTCACATAGGACCTCTTGTGCCATAGCAGTTTAGCTCTTGCTTCATAACAGGCAAAGAAAAAAAAAAGGGGGGGGGGGGGGGGTTGAAGGCAGTCTGCTCACAAGTTGATTCTGTAACTGTGCCTATGGTATTCATCCCCTGCTGCAGTAATTTGTACATTACAATAACAACTTGCAGTTTGTGGTCTGTGTAGTAACTTAAAAGGTGTTCTAGTGTCTGTGACTTTTTAAAATTTGTATCTTCTCAGTGCTTTATGCTGTAGTGGAACACTTAACTTAAAGTTGACTGACTTCATAGTCAAACACATCTTGACAAATTCCATTTTTCTTATGGCTATTGTTTCAGCCAGTCTGCAGTGTCATGGTAACAATATCATGTTTGTTTAGCCCATATGTCTTTGCTACCTGTTTTTATTATCTTAGAGCAATCTCCCTTCTGGAGTCTCAGTTGATCCCTGTAGGTACACCTCAACTTAAGCCACAAAAATATTAGCTTGGTGTTGGATAAAAGACATGGAATGTAGGCAAGGGAGATGATGGACAAGTCTCTGAGTTTTCAGAGGCAAGAGAAGGAAAAGATGCATGCAGGAGAAAAGTGATTCCTATGCTCCTAAATGTATTCTTACCCAGATTTGTGCATTTAATTAAAGTAAGGTGAATTAGGGTTCACACAGATTGCCTGGAGTCCCCACTTTTCTCTGCATTGTGTTTGACAGGTATGATGATATTATGACATATTCTGTTGAAGTTTCATTTTGATTCCTCAGGTGGGAGGCGAGTACCCTGTGAGAGAATAGTTCTAGCATTTCCTTCCTTTTTGACTCTGTAGACACAGTTGGCAAACTGCTGTTATATTAATGCTCCCTTGCAGACAGTAAATTGTGTTTAGAATTACATCTGTACAGCAACAAATGAATTACATCCCATCTGTATCTGATAATAGAGGCATTGCATTATGAAAGTATATGTAGTCAAGGTCATTTTAAAAATCCACATTTTTGTGGACGTTTATACATAATTTGCTAGGATTATTTACTTGGACCTATTTGAAGATATTATCTGGCTCACCATTACAACCTTAAAGTAGAGATTTCCCTCTGAAAGTGTAAATATGATCTTTTTAAATGTAAGAAAGCTGAGGTCTATATGCAGATGAGGAGAAAGTTGGACTCACAAAGTTCTGTCTAATCTTCCACTTTTTTAAAGTCTGGAATTTATGCAGCCAGAATTAACAGGTGATTCTAGATTCTTAATAAATGAATTTATATTAAGTTACTAATCAGGCAAATAAGATATTTTGTTTTTCTTTTCTCAATGTTACAGTAATTATCCATAATAACATCTGCTGAATGTTTCATTTCATTTGAATTTGTGGCCCTTTTTTCCTCTCTATGTATAGGAACTCATGTAAATTCTGACTTTGATTCTAATTTGTAAATATTTCTTATTTTGCTATCTGAAGCTTCATCAAATTGTGGTTCCTAAACCTTTTACTTTTCCATTAATTTTATATCTCTTGGGATATTTAATATGTATTCCACTGTTAGGGACATATTGAACTGGGTTTTAAAATGGGGGGGGGGGGGGGGGGGGCAAAGGGTTTGACGTTCCTCTCCTTTCTCAGCCAGCAGATGATATGTAATCTGAAGAAACCAGGAAGGTAGATAGCAAGGGGCAAACTGTGAAGTTGAGAGGAAATGGAAAGGAAAAGGGCACTGAAAATCAGAAACTTACTCCTTTTTTCCTATATTATCCTATAGCAGCTGTGATTTCTAAACGCCTTTTTTGTAGAGGGGAATGGCTGTTTGACAACAGATGGGTGAGGGATAAAGACAGGTATTTTCACTAGAGAGCCAGAATAGTCCACCATAAAGGGCATCATAGTGTTAGATGTGATAGGTTTTCTGACAAGGTACAATGATGAGGCAAAAAACAGCCAAAGTCCATGACTGAAGCACAGCTGTATTAAACAAACTGCTTTCTGCACGGGTAATACAAATTTCACATTATTAGAGTTTCATTTCCCAGTGACATGATGTGTTTGTCTTAAGGGGCTTGCTGTCTAGTGTCTAGTTCTTTCTTAGTTTTTATTAATTCTTTTGACAACATATGTTATAAGAGATTCTGTCATCTTCTGTACTAAATCCTTTGGAGCCTGGTTTGAAAAAAAAAAAAATGTGCGAGTGGGGGAATGTATTTGTCAATATATTTTGTGAATACAACTGATTTCTTCAGATTCTCAAGGGAATAAAAGGAGACAAGATCTCACTTTTAGCATCTGTGTGTCATTGCTGGCATCTGGCAGTCCACGTGCCCATTGCTGATAATAAACAAGATGCAAACATACTGCTTCATTTGTAGACTGCTCTCCCTAGTTAGCTCCAAGCTTACTCTTCTACATGCTGTCGCTGAATTTAGTAGTAATGCTTTGGCCTAAATGGACTGGTGATTGCTACCTGCCAGAAAAGCAACTGGAAGAAACTACAACCATTTCCTTTTCCTTTAAAATATCATCTTTCACTAACCTCTTTTCTGTTGGCAAAGGTGACTGATCCATTACAGGACTGCACAGCCACAGCTGGGGGCTTCGTCAGTCCTGAGCTATCATTCATTGTAGCTGTAGCATGTCAGGAGTACTGGAGAGCTTTTGTTCCAACACTTCCTGCTCTCTTCAGCTATAAATGCTCATAAGTAGTCTTTTCATGAATACTTCAGCTGTATATTTGTTATTTAAAATTTTATTTTTCATGCTTATTTTTCTCCTTTTCTGTTCTATTTTCCCTGGAAGATGGACTTCTCTATACTTAAGAGTGGCAGCTGTCTAGCATGGCATATCTAGCCACACCAAGCAATTTCACTTATAGATTTCTGACTGGCTAGAATAGTAGGTAAATCCAGCCAGGCTCCTTAGATCCTGTCTTTTTACTAAAACAGTTATTGTTTGTTCTTTCCAAGGGAGGCTTGCACCTACTGTTTAGTGAGTTTTGGGAGCACTCTATGTTTAAAGAATCTGAAGAATTTCTAATATGTATGAGGTTCAGCATATTTACAAAATTAGATGAAAAACACAGAAGAATCAGAAACAGCTCCCATCTCACATGCACAGGATGGAATGTAGTCCAACGTAGTCTACATGGTTTGTCCCCAGCAAAGGTTGATGTCGTCATTAGGTTAATCCCTGGCTCTGTATGCTCCCCAGAGCAGTCTGCCTTGTAGCAGGACTCTGCTGTGTCTGCCTTTGTGGGAGTCTGGAATGATGACACAGGTGATGCTGCCTGCCTTCCTAAAATGTGCAGCTCATGCAGGTACTGCATTAAAATGAGAGTAAAAGACTGGGAAGTGATGTGTGCTTTGGTGCTGCTGCTTCTTGTCATTAAACTTCAATCAGAGGTAAATTCATTTGTATCTTAATCTTACCCTTAATGTTTAAGGCTCTACTGATGCTCTTGAACTACGTGTCACCAGACATTTTTAGGACAGTAGTTTCTAATATCTGGTATAAATAAATGCAGTAGACTGAATTCTTTGTTGATTCTTGCTTTCTTCTCAGATTGTTAGTACATTACCTTACAGCATGAAGAAAGCATTTCATCTTCTAGTACCAAGCAAATGTCATGTAATAACTGAGCGGTCTGAAAAGTTCAGTCAAACACTACTACATTCCTAGAGAATATAAAGATTCAAACTCTGTGAGGGGTGTATGTATAACCATGAGAGAGTTGGGGACAGGTTTTTACTCTGTGGGAAAACTGACATTTTTTCCACATGAAACAGTACAATATTTGTCTTATGTATTGATTATTTGTATAAAGGATAGTAAACCTGTGCACAGTTATTTTGCCAATTGTAGCTGTATAAAGACCTCCAGTAAATCTTTTTAGCATATTTGCATAATTTTTACAATGTGTGGGCAATGGTTTTTTTTGTGTGATGACTGTCCAAGCGTTGCATCTCAGTATAGCAGGATTTCTTTGTCAGTGCTTGGTGTAAAAGCAAAGATGTGGTATTTCTCCCTTGAGGTCCTGGTGATATTTGTTTCATTTGTTTTACAGAATCTATTGACTGATGAGATTAGTCAAGTCAATAGGAATTCTCTAGTATTTTATCAGAAATTTGTGTTAAAATCTTATCAATTTTCTACAGTTGCAGATACAGGGGTATGTTTACAAAAGCAAATGTAAAGCTCAGAGTAACTTCAAGAAATGAGAGAAAAGAGACTGTGATGGATATAATGGAGCATATCCAGCATTTTCAGCTACTCCTGAATATAAGCTAAAATCTTACTGTGAAATATGAGTGTCTTGAGCTTACTGTTTTTCTTACTAATAGGGAAAAAGTTTTCAAAATGTTGCAGCTTTTCTTAACGCATCTTGCAAAATTTCACTAGTTACTCCTCTTTGTGCTCATGGTCCAACAAGTTTTTTTCAATATCACATCAGCTAAATGCTGAGTTACTAGTGATCTCTGTGATAACTGATCATAGATCTGAAAATGAAAAGACAATGGTTATGGGAAACAGGCTCAGGGGCACTGATGGAGGCCAAGAGCTGAGCCATGTAACACCTGGGTATAAGCAGTGCATACAGAAGTGATAGTAATAAGAAACAGAAGCAACTCGCTGAATAAATGTCAGACACTGTTTGCCATGCAGTAGATTCTTCACTGAATCATGAGAGTTCCATCTGTGATTACATAAAGAAAATAATTACTTGGTGCTGGCATAAATATGATCTGTTCAAAGCATTAAATGAAGGAAATCCAGTGATCTAGTTGTATTTTCTTGTCGTTCATTTATTGAACCTCATAAAATAATTTAGCTATTGGTGATAATTTGGAGCCTATCCATAAGTTCAGAAGAACACTACAAAACTGCTTATCTTCTCATGGGTGATGTACCTATCATTCACTTGACTTCATAGCTGTACAGAGCTTATTCCTCCTAACAGAAGCCTTTGTCCTATAGTGCTAAGAGTACACTGGAAATTTTGAGAAGGGCTTTGAAAAATGCTGCAGAAATAATTG
This sequence comes from Heteronetta atricapilla, assembly GCA_011075105.1. NCBI lineage: Eukaryota > Metazoa > Chordata > Aves > Anseriformes > Anatidae > Heteronetta > Heteronetta atricapilla. Next base: position 1,176,561 of record CM021743.1, on the reverse strand, counting down.
GAGATATGGAAGATGTTTATTGAAAGGCTGAAGTAGATTTTACTGGAGACAATCCTGGGTTAGAAGGCAAAGCAGTGAGTTTTGGAAGTACTTTTTTATATTTAGCAGGCAAAGGAGTAGGAGAATCTAAGAGAGAGGAAAAACTGAAACTGCAGTTATTGGAATAGTAAGCTGAATATCTGATTGCTTGTAGCCATTAAACCAAAACAGTAAGTCTCCTTTCACCACCAATTGCTGGCTTGATGAAGCAATTATATTTCACATTTCATTCAGGATTTTAGACTGAATGAAATTCACATTTAATTCAAGCATCATATCTAGAACCTTATGAAAGAACCAAACATGAGCTCATTTGCTGTTGGAAATGTACGAAAGAGGGTAGTAAAACTAAGAAAAAAAAAGTTGGCTTTCTGAGAGAGGGCACAAGAGCAGTCTTTAGACAAAGCAGATTTGATTTGTGTCAGTATTTCAAATGTTGTGGGATTTGGAACAAACGGTTCAATTTTACCTCTGTTTCTATAATAAAGTTAACAGCTACCTATTTCTACTGTGATTTCTTTTCAAAAATGATCTGCTTTATGATGCATGGCACAGTAGGAGTTTTCTGTTAGTTAGGGCATTTAAGTGGAGTTATTAGTAATGACGTATGCTCATATGTTACTGTAATAGTGTAGCCTGAAGTATTAGAAGTAAGAAATGAAACTTGTACTGAATCTTTATTGGAGAATTTGGAACAGGGGTTACGAATGGTTTCTGAAAAAGCTTCTGATATTTTATTCTAACCTCAAACTTTTTAGAGAGGTTTTTCTGATGTCTCTGCATGATGTCTGGTAGGCCACCATTTTCTATTCAGTTCATAACTTGTAGCAGTGTAACACTTAATCTCAGTCAGTCTACCTAGAAAGTCTAGCAGCTCTAGTGGCAGCCCACATTTCCCATGTCCTTGTTAACAATAGTAATGAATATTTACCATTTGTTGTTTACTGTAACAGAAGGTGTAGTTTCAACTTTTATTTTCAAACATGTTATAATGAAGGGGATATTCCAGCCCTAGGCTGGACATCTGTGCACAGTCCTTCATCTCAGCCCCAGGGTAGACATCTGTGCCTTGTTCCTTCATCTTCCCCACAGGCATTTTATCCTCACAGAGGTCGTATTCAGAACAGAATACAGATAGAGAACCTCCTTCAGCTTTTTGAGTGAAATGTTGTCTTCTCATTTTACTAACCTTATTACTCATCTGTCCATTTGTAACAACTAAAATGTGCCTTCCATTGGCAGTTTTAATTTGACTCACTTTTTGTTTTAATATATAAGTTGCTACAAACCTGTCAATGGCACAGAGACCTCTTACTTATTTATATTTTCTTTACTGTTCAGCTACTAGGAAACTGGCTGAACAAAAAATTAAGGGGATTAATTGTTTGGATATGGGTGGATTCTGCAGGAAAGTTTTTTGAAGGAAGAGAGAGGATTCTTACTCAACAGATAAGATAGGGCACCCTAGCATGTAATATGCATGCCTGATTTTTCCATTTATTTTGACAAGATTTTCCTTGTTCAGAATACATGGTATGATATCTTCTCCTTGTATCTGGTTTCCATATTTCTTCAATCAGATATGAAACATTATTTTCAACGAAATGTGATTGCATTAGGAGGTCCAAAAAGAGAAGCAAGGAAGAATTACTTTATAGTTCCAGATCAGTTTTGTTCCTATTCTTTCCTTCATTTCACTCTTGTACGTATTTGTATTGGCTTCTGAATGATACAGGGTTTGACACAAGGAGAAGGACTTTACACCGTCTCCCAGTGTAGGGAAAGTGTGCTGAAACAACTTTCCTAAATTCTCATGCATTGGCTGTGTTAGATTATTACTTCCATGTCGATGGTATTCTGGGCAAAATACTAACAAATACATTGCTAGTTTCTTGCAACTCCATTAAGATGCCCAGAGAGAGGGGTGAGTTAAGTGTTAGCTAGTTTGGGGAACAATTTTCAGCATCTTTACAAGTGCATTTAGGATCAGTATTTGAAAAGAATAAGGATGCTCTCTGAGGTTGTAGAAAAGATGTACAACTGAACAAGAGATGGCAGATGTTCTGGTTACAAATCATAAGAGAGTCTTTATGGAGTCTTTAAATAGCCATGAAGATTGGATGGATGCAGGATTATTAAAAATCTAACCACTTCATACTTACAGTAATGCTGGTGGAAGCTGTAGGCAGAGATTAAGGATAGTAGCTGGCCCTAAGGTCAAAATCCTCAACTTCAACTGCTGTCTGAAGAACAAATCTCTAACTTGTCATGCCCTTGATCCATACATAGGAACTGAATCAATCTCAGAGTTGTTTTGTTTGTTTTTTGTTTTCATAGAAGTCTCACTGAATCAGGTAGGAGGTATACTATTTTGTAACTGTGCTAAATGCAAGAATCTGTAACACCAGATGTTGAGTTTTGACATCTACACTATGGGAAAGGGGCAGGACACACTAAACCTTTGAAATCTGTAAAGTTACTCTAGGGATAATTTGATGCAACCCGGAGCAGAACTCCCTTCACATGTTAGAATGAAATGCATGATGAAACATTCATCTTTTATGTTAATCTCAGAGGAACTAGCCAATATGACTGCAGAAGCAACATTGCAGGAGCAGTGTGGGTCCTACTAAACCAAGCTTTCTTGCTGTTTCTTCTGAAGGTGCAGCAATAGCCTTCATAGTGCACAGCATATGGCTTATTTATGGATTTGGAGGAAAGTCTTTGCAAAAGTTCCACTTCACAGACTCCTGCTTAAGCTGAAAGCTGTATCTTGCCAAGGGAGGACATGAGTGGATACAGAGGATAAAAAGTAGCTAAAAAAAAATATGAACAAGCAATTGCTTGTCAAAAAAGCTCTTCTAAATTGGTGAGAAGTATTAAGAAGGGTTCCCAAAGGGGTAGTCCTTGAACGTAGATGGTGCCTAATCTATATACATGACTGACAGGGAGAGTGAAGTAGTTAGTTGCTGATGAAACTAAATTTGGAGCAGCAGAGGCTGGGGAACAAACAATAAGGGAGACTTAAAAGGATTCCAAACTGAAGTGTGAGCCCTGGTGTATTAAATGAGCTTTAACGCAGACAGATGTATACCATGATAGAGCAAACAGGCAAAGTGTTCAAAAGAAAAGAAGTTTATTTAAACTGTAAAAGAATAAAATTCCAGGGCTATAATTTCTACAGTCCACGTAGGAGAATGCAAGGAGCAAGCAGAAAACACATCTTTATTTATATTGTTATCTACAAACTTGCCAATTCACGTAAGTAGCACCATTTTTTTGTTTTCCATATTTATATACTTGACTAGTTGGGCCACTGAGGGTTATTCTTAATCCTATTTCTGCAACTATTTCATTATGTCAGTGAATTGGATTGTGAGGCAATTGTAACCACAGATTTTAAAGTTCCAAAGCAGTAAAAACACTTGGGGTGATTCCGTGGTAAAAACTGTCCCACAATCCATCCTCCACCAGTAGGAACACAGTTACATTGAGAAAGGTGACATTTTGAACTATCAGATTTAAAGTAAAAGAGACATTATTTTTTCCAGTTATTTTGCTTTTGGGAAAAGTTAATGCATTTTTAGGACAAAAGGGCATGGTGTAACTGATCAGAAAGTTTAGGATGCCTGCACAGCAGGCAGTGGTGCTGTACATCCAAGTGGCTCTGGTAAAAACATGTGTTGTGCTGGGGGGATGTTTTTTTGTGTTTATTTATTTATTTATTTATTTATTTATTTCACTATATTCAAACTGTATTTACAGATGAATTAAAGTATGTCTATATCACACTAATTCACTGTAGCTCCATTTCTCCTGGCTACAGATATAATGTAAATGCATTACGAATTGCTGCCCATCCAGTTGTAGACAATGTGTCCAAACAACTTCAAAACTACATAAGCATGGCCACTTGTGCCAGTGCTGCTGGATGTACGGAAGCTATGAGACTAGATATGAGGATGTACAGGAGATATGAGACTAGCCTATCCAGCTTCTGCTGCCATGGGGTTCAGATCCCCAAAGTGAACCCTCTTTGTGGTCCCAGCTCTGTCCTCAGTCATGCCTATGTGCACAATTTACAGGCAGCCTCTTTCCTTCTTCTCATGTAGATGTGATGGTTATGTTCAGACCATTCCCAGGGACAAGGGAAAATATCTAGTTGTTGGAGCACTGTGTATTGCCTGAAAATTTCTTCCCTGTTTCTGAAGGAAAGACAACAGAGAAAATATGAGCTTCCTGCTACCCAAATCCAGCCAGCAGAACATAGCTGGGCTTTGCCATCCTTCACCTCAGTGGGGTGTATAAATCTAAGTCCAATATCCTTGTTCCCTTTGTTACACTTGACTTCTCTGAGTTACAGGCCTCATTTTGTAGTGTTTTGGTTTTACACAGTAACCTGTAAGAGCATTGTACATTCATGCACAGATGTAGCCCGTTTTTTCTATGGTCCCCTTATAATCTTGCAAAGGACTTTCATGCTGCTGGCCACGTGAGACTCCAAAGAAATCATTATGGTGAAGCAAAGCAATTTGTTGCTCTTGGTAGTGTAGTTATATTTTTATTGTTCTGTCTGTCTTAGTTGTCACCTTGGACAGCTTTCTGGCTCTGGATGATATGGGTTAATCATAGTTACTTGAGCAGATGCAAGGTTGTGTATAAATTACTATAGTCAGCTTGGAGAAGGAAAAAAAATCAAGAGTAACTTTATATAATTTTATTTTTGGTTTTGAAATGGACCGGCAAGAGTTTTTGGTAATGATTTAAATTGCATCTTGGAATTGTTTTTAATTATGATTAAGAAAACTGTTAAGTTAACAAGATACAATTAAATACCAGTTTATTAAGTTTGGATTTGTTGCTGATTAGTGGTTATGAATGGTGTGTGTTTCTAATATTCCTTAATCCTGAATTAATGGTTTGGATAATCAATTGGTATTTAGCATATTAATATATTTAATCTCAAAATGAAAGTGAAAGCATGCAGTTCTGAGCTGTGTGTTCTATCTGCCTCATCTGTTCTAGGCCTGAGCCCTAGTACTTTGCCATTTAAAGAAAGCCTGCAAGAGTTGTAGAGCAAAACTTCAGAAACTCATTGAAGTGGATTTTAAAGGCTGCTTTATGATTTAGGCATGCCTGTGTTTCAAAGAGACCAGTCATCACTCAGAGAAAGGGTGACTAACTTTCATTCTTCCTTGGGCTCTATCCTGAATGTAATTCAGCTTTGCCAGAGGTCTGGTACCTTCACTGCTGCCTTTTAACACTGCATTTGAAACTGCTGTCACCAAGAAAGCCGTGCCTCTAAGAAAGGTTATTGTAATGGAGTACCTATGAGACTTGCTAAACTTGGTTTGTTTCCTGCATTTTTGGAATTCATCTTTCTTTCTTGGAATGTTATTGCTTGGAGTATTAATTGCTTGTTTTCAACAAATGGTGTATTAATGTACCACTTCTTTGCTAGCTGTTGTTTGCTGTGTTAGCTTCATGGTGGCCCAGAGCTTTTCAGAAATGTTCTTTGTCTATGCACAAAGTTGTAAGGGAGCATTGATAAGGCACTGATATCTTAAATTCTGAATAATGGTGCAGTTTAGTTTTTCAGTACATTTTACAAACAAATACATTGATCTGAAGTCCCAGTGCCTATAAAGCTCTTGTTTTGATTAGCTGGATATTTCAACTCAACAAAGAATGACACAAAGTACTTTGTGTCTGTACCACAATGTGGACAACAACATGTATTTTTGTATTTGCAAAGCAACACAAATCTCAAATTCAAGAAAAGCTGTTACATCCACCAAAACATCCTGCATACTTACCTTTTCATTATCTTCCTCTGCTCCCTTGCCATGAAACCGTGAAAAGCATCCTATCCCTGCAGTCCCTTTAATAGAACTATCTCAGTAATCAGGAAAAAAAAAAAAAAAAAAAAAATGACCTCTTCTCACAAGACTCTGTTGAACAGCTAGCCCTTGAATGTAAAGTGCCTCACCAAACGGCTGTGTTGCTTATATGCCCTTTAGGAGCTCTGACCTACCAGATGCCTTGATGCCTCGAATGCATATGCTTCAGGTATTAGCTTTTGGATGCCATGCAGAGCAGAGCAGGAATAGAGGGAGCCTTTTCCAAGATCTGTGGCAATTGTTATGAAGACTGTCTGTTCCATGTGGCCCTGGTGTTCTTCCCAGGACATTTTTCAGTATTACTTCACTTCTAACCTCTCATTATTAAGTGTCCCAGAAAATTCTTTTCATTGGTCAAATAAAACTAATATATGAAAGTATTCGAGTATCCAGATTTAACTCTCTGAGTAATAATAAAAACAAGAATGCACTATGTAAAGAGAAAATAAGTTAATAGATGTTATACTATTTTGATTATCAGCAATAAGACAATCTTACAGCATTCTTCACTACTGATGTTCTAAGTAGCAAAGGGACTTCTTCAGTTTATATCTGCCTGAAAGATTATCTTTTCTGTGTGTGTATTTTTTATCCTTTTTTTCCCCCACACTCCATCAGTTGGTCTAATAAAAAAAATAAATAAATAAAGCTCAAAGGCTTGTGACTTGATTCGGAGATAAAAGGAATGACTTCAGTCTTTGGTGTTTTGTTCTGTTTTGTGGTTTTTACATTGAACTCTTTAAAATCACCAAATCCAAGATGAAGATTTTGTTAGAAACTTGCGAGACTTTCAGAGGTGAAGCCAAAATAGCCTCTAATGTATATCCAGCTGTGCGTGATGTGGTACTGTCCTTGAACTTCAGAGAGAACGAGTCTTTGGAGGCAAAATACACACATTTAAGTAGAAAGATTATATAGCTGTTTTATAATGCAGTCTTTATTTTGACAAAATCTGTTGATATTTCTTGGTATTCCAGACTGCCCAGAGCAAAGACATCCCTACAAAACAATAACAGGCGGTATTTGGGATATTTCGCTTTTCTCTTCCTATTGATCTTTGATGTGCATGCAATATGTCATTCACCTGAAGGAACAACATAAATTCAGAACTCTTGTGTATTCAGAACTATCTATATCCTGATATACTTTCTTTGCATCTTTACAAATGTTTCAAAACATCCAATTGAAATGTTTCAATAATCTGTTTTTTTTCCAATCTAAAAAATATTCTCTTTTTTGTTGTTGTTTTTAAGCTAACCAAAATAATGTTTTGGGGAGACCTTCAGTTCATAGAATAAGCTCTACAGTTTATTTTAGAACAAAGATCCGAACTAATGCATGCTTCGGGGTTCCATGGATTTCACTTCAGTCTCAGGGAATCCTGAAAGTGGAAAAGTTCTTGCAACTCTTCAGGTGGTTATGGGATATATTAGGAAAACCTACATGATGATTAGGTGCATGCTTCTGGTATTGTGACATCTACGGTCTTTACACATAGAATAAAGTAACTTTTTTAATGCAGGCTGTAGATGTTTCTTCATACTTTTTACTATTAACATTCAGTATTGTGACAAAGCAACATCTTCCTATTTGTGCAGAAGAGTTTGAGCTTGCTGCCTTTGTAGAACTAAAGCTTGCACCCACATCAGAGCTCTGTCTAGCCAAAAAGAGCAGCATCAAGTCCTGAGGAAGTCCATGCTAAGTCTGAAGTCCCTTTGCAACAGCTAAAAGTAGCTCCTCCAGGAACACTTTGCCTCCTCACTGATCAGTTCATTCATTCTCTATATGGAACAAACATGTTGGAAAAAGAGAATGGCAACCAGCATCTGGAGTTGTCCTCCTCTCAGTGAAACTAAGCACTTGTCCTTGCTACACAAGCCTGTTTAATATACCTGAATTCTTTTCAAGCTCATTTATCTCAAGTGAGCCATGCCTCAAAGCAGTACACTGGTTTCACAGAGAAATTGTATTAGTTGTTCATGAAGAACTTTCATCTGAACTGATGTAAATGATGAACTGCATTATCACCCACTTTTCTAGTTGTAGTTTTGCCCACGGTTGATTTTTGGATCTATGTCCATTGCCAGCACAGCTAACTGAATTGTAAAGCACCAGTTAACAAACATAGAGATTTTAATGGAGAGACAGAAGCCCAGGGTAGGCAGAATGTGGTACTTCTGAAGTGAACAAAATGATGGTGACAAGCTTTGAGACTAGGCCCTGAAGTCAGGGGCTCCAGAAACCTCGATTTTTTATTTATTTTTTTTCCTTTATCATTTAGGAGAGGCCTTTAGCTTTGTCAGCTCTTTGTTTCTACACTTTCTTCATCACTTGGTTTGTCTCTTTTAGGACAAGAATTATGTCGTCATGTATTAGGGAGCCTCAACTTTACTGAGACCTCAAGGCATTGCTGCACCAGGAATAAATAACAAACAAACAGAGGAGGGAGAATTATGCCTCATAACCACTAATAGAAAAGTTCTTTTCAGCTTTATTCATCTCCTTTAACCAATATATAGAAAATATTTTAGTCTACTGATTCTGTGACTTATTTGCATTTCCAAGGCCAAGTTGCTCTGAACACTTAGTGTTCATCTGCAATTCATTGAATCTAAAATATAATATAAAAATTAAATATAAGCCTTTTCTATTTCCTCCTTCTCTTTGTTGTGTTTCTTTTATGGTTGTACTTAGGGAAATGAGTCAAAATCTGAACCATCACAGAGCTGCTGGAATGAGACATGACAGATGAATTTGGCCAAGACAGGTAGAAAAATGTCTGTGATTGATTTCAGTAGTGCAATTGTATTGTATCTCCTGCTGTGTTTTCCTTTTCCACACCATCTAAAGTGTTTCCACAAGATAATTAGATTAACCATTTTTGTCCCTGTGGCTTTGGAAAGGCAGTAGCATAGCATCCTACCCAATGGATTGGATTTGCTTACTATTCTTAGGTTAGAGAGCAGCAGATCCTAAGACAAGAAAAATGGAAAACTTGTTGTAAAATTTAAATCACTACTCCTGACCTCTTTCTGAAATTATGTAACCTTTGGCTTGGTTTTCTCTGAAAATAATTGTCTCTGATGTCAGAATTATTATAATGATTGTTAATGTTGATTAGTCTCAAGACTAAGCCTTTTCATCATTCTGCAGGAAATAGGTTTGATTAACAGGGTGCTTTGCAGCAGGAGCAGATGAAACAGCTGGGGAAACAGAAATGGGTCTGATCTCAGAACTTTTGCCTGACTCTTGGTCTTCTCTGAAAGAAAGGCAAAGAGAAAATGGTACTGTAGATAGTCTGAAATAAGAGATTACCTCTATTTTATTTATTTTCTCTTCTGTAGCAAGGCTCAAGCCTTATATCTGTGAAATAGATCAGATTTTAAAAGATAGTCTGGGAAAAGTCTGGGATTTCTGCATATCCTGAAAATGTATTGTCAGGTCCTCTTCATCTTTCTTCTGTCATCATTTGTCTCAGGAATATCCCTAAAAAACATTTCTTTCTTGAAGTTTTATATGTCAAATATGAATACTGCCATTCCTAACTAAAGCAGATCTGGCTGTCCAAAGCTGTAGAGGAATTCAAGCAGATATTTATGGCAACTGTAGGGAACTTGTCATACTTTGTTGTCTCAACACTCAGTTGTCTCTCTCTATCATCTTCGATACAGATAAAAGAAGAATCTACTTTTATTTCAATCATAATTTATTTGAAGTACTGAAACTATATCATAAAATGTCTTTTGAGACATAATAATAAAACCTTATGGTTTTACTGAACGTTGTGCTCTTATCAAAATATGTGCTTTTTTTCTTAATCTTCTATTTGATGACTGTATCCAGGTAATTTCTATTTTGTATCTTGGATAAAAGTATTTTGTTTATTTTTCCATGATTTTAGATGGATTATTTATTAAGATTCAGATCCTTATTCTTATTTAGCTAGATCAAACAGTCCTTTCCTCCTTTTTAACCCCCCCCCCCCCCAAAAAAAAAAAAAAATGGTTTTCTTCTCTTAGAAGATCCCATGTAATCATTGCTTCAATCACATGACTAAATAAAATCGAACATTGCCATCTAGTGTCCAAATACTGGACTATATGAACATTTTTAATCCAGTGGTACCAGATACAGCCTTTCTGATAACACCTATAATATTGTTTATAGCTCTGGAGATGCTTAACTGATAAAAATGTTGTTTGTTTCCAATATTTCCATCTTAGTCATTTTTTTTCCTCAAAAGAATAACTTTTTTGCCTAACATCATACCAATATTAAGTGCTTGGTGTTGATGTTAAGAATGTGAGCTTTTGTGCAATTTCATAAGGACAGTGATCGTAGTGTGAAAAGTGATAGGATGCTCAAAACTGTATTTGTGCAGTCCCTCACTCTGTTCTGCTAGGAGTTGCTGAAGACAGCTTGGGTTGATCTAAATGAAGGTCTTACCATAAATCTGGTTCAGCTGTAAAAACTGGACAAGATATCCCAGCAGTTCAAGAAAACATGTTGTTACTGCCCTGTTTTTTGGGTTGGTTGTGGGGTTCTATTTGCTTGGTTGGTTTGGTGGTTTGTTTGATTGTTTGTTTGTTTGTTTAAGAAATGTGTCCAGGACACTGAGAAGAATATATTTCTATCTATATGCAAAACAGCTGTTAGAAGATAACAGTTTCAATAAGTTTCAATATGATGTAGATGCATTGAAATGCAAGTCACAACATTGCAGGGGAAAATATGAAAACTGTCTAGCAGCTCCAGCTACCCACAGGCTGTGTTATGAATTCTCTCCTGAATACAAAGAAGAGTTGTCTTGTTGGGGAAGTCCATTTCTTTAAAGTAAACCCTGAAAGCTTGCAGAAAGCTGGTTGTCCATGGCTCTGTGTTTGTGTCCTGCATGCAGGGTGGTAGAATAAGCAGGCTAAGTGTACTACCATTCCTAGTCTAGGTGCTTGTAACATCATTTAAGAATATATAATGAATAGTAGATGTACCTCTTTGAAAGATACATTGATTTTAGGTCTATCCACTTCTTAAGTAAAATGAAATGTCACACAGAAAGCTTCTTTCAAAATTGCAGCCTGATAGCTCCAAGCAGACTGTCAGAGTGTGTGTTTATCTACCGCTCCATTGCACCCCCATGATTTACTCCCTTGCACATATTCCTGCTATCGATCTCTTTCCTCCTCTTTTCAGGCACAAATGCAAAGAATTTCCTTGTGAACCAAGGAACATTAACCACCTTCACTTTCGAAGATTCTTTCTTTATGGTCTATCTGTGCAGCCTGTGCCAGCCAGACCGAAACCTTAAGCTCAGCCTCCTTCCCTCCAGCTCCCATGTCTACCCATTGCAGGGCTTCAGCAGAGCTCAGCATGGTGGTAAGTGTGCAGGTAAGACCCCAATTACTAGAGCGTTTCAGAACTGTAGAAGACCTCACAGTCATGATCTGCAATGTGATCATAGGTGGTTGGTGTAACTTTATTTTTTTCTGAAGCTGAGCTATAGGGAAATGTATTTTGCCTATGTTTTTAGGAGACATCTTAATACTTCTTAATATTTCTTAATGTTTAGGAAACTTTCTCAATCTTGACACAAGCATAGGTCAAGAGATGTCCAAGAAGCCTTCTGGGATTCCCCTTAACAAAATAAATAATAATAAAAAAAATGTTGGCAGGTGGCTGTTATTGTTTAATATATTCTCAGTCTTTGATATTCTGTGTAAGAATTTTAAACTGTAGCTGTGAGATGAGGAAATAAATTGGGCAGGGTTGGTTAATGTGCCTTTAGGCCTGTGCATTTCTTCAGTTAAGAGAAACTTCACTTCTCTACAGATTTCTCCACAGATTTTTGAACACTTATAAATTGCTCCAATGAATATTTTATGTTTACTGTCTTGTTTATACAGTGCTCATGTGGGTTTTGTTTCTAGTTTATATTCCTGCCTAATGAAATGATACAATTCCTAACATACTCAGAATTGCTAAATCAAATTGTAAGCTTTGCTTGCATGACAAAAGCAATTCTGTTTTGGTTTGTTGTTGGTTTTTTTCTTCCTTTTTTCCCATTTATGTTTCATGTTCAATGAAAGCTAATGAAAGTTTTTCTAAGCAAATATCATTTCGTAGGTTCTCATTGCTACAATATTTAATTTCTAGATGACATACAAGTGTTGCTTAGTTGTAATATGAATATATTACAGGAGCGTGGGCAAATTAATTTTGAAAATCTTCTGATTTGCAATGAAAATATGTTTGTTTGGCATATAAAGTACATATTGGGTCTAACTGAATTGGAAGCAACTTCTGTTGATAAGCAATATTTTATTGTTGGCTTCCTTGAATATATTAATAGCTTGTATTAAGTCTTTGCATTCCTCTGTACTGTAAGTTGCTTCAAATACCTATGCCTGATGATATGGAGAATTATTCTTTTTTTTTTTTTTTTTCATTTTAACAGCAGGCATTGGCACTAGAGAGGTGAATCTATCCTTTCAGAAGTAAAAGTTTTCCAAGGCCCTTAATGTCAGGCTTAAAGTTGTTTAAATCCCTATAAGCTATAGGCTCATGCTGTGAGCTCAGATGAAGCTCGTCATCCATACATACATGTATCTGTCTTAGGTTTTAAAAGGACAGAAAGGTTCCCTGGTCTCAGTGACTCAAATTTCATGTAGAAGAAAGGCACATGTATCAGATGGGTGAAATCAGCCAGCAGAGCTTTTGTATCAGAGTTCAGAGAAACAATACAGAGAGGGAGTTCAGCTGTAGAAACTGGAGTTTCCATTGTTTCTTGTGACTAATCTACATTGACTTTGCTTCATGCTGCTGTAAGTGGAAGGAAGCTTTCTTTCAGGCAAGTGCTGTCTACTTCAAATAATATTCATAGAGAGCAAGGAAACAGCTGGCCATCCATGCCTGTGTTCTGCCAGGCTTTCAGGAATACCAAGATATGAAAATAGTCCTCTAAAGACACTGAGATGACTTGGGTAGTAAGTAGCACTCTAATATGCATAACCACATACTGTCACAAGATGTGTCAGTAAACCAAACGCAATCATCTCAGTAGCATTATTTGGTAATCCATATGTAATGGAGCTGGAGCAAGATTAGTCCTTCATATTTTGGTACACTCAAAGACACAATAAGAAGGGCATGTGAATTAGCCCTTCATCTCTTGAAATTGCTACAGGTTCTCATCCCAAACAAAGTGACATTAGAATTGCAAGTCATTTTGAATATCATCAAGCAATCAAAACCTAATACAGAAAGGTATACAGAGATAAAGCAGTTATTGCATTGTCTCCATTTAGTGAAAAATATCTGTTACTTTTGTGGTTAGACTTGATCTATTTCTCAGGGCTCTTTATGATGAAAAATCTGAACACAGTAGTTTATATTAAAAAAATAAAAATAGCTATTTTGTTTTGTAAATATCTGTTACAAGTTGGTCACAGCCATATCTCTGTTTAAAATCTGTTCCCCCCAAAAAATTGTATGCCAAATTTCCTTTTATATAATTTATCGTAATTTAGAATTACTAATTGAGAATTACTAATTTAAAAACTCATGTTTTATTTTCTTTTTGCTTGTCATATTTCATATGTCTCAAAAAAGCTTTCTACATGAGAGCAGAGAATATTTTTTTCATTATTTCTGAAATAGAAACAAAAAAAAATAAAGCTATTGTAACTTAGGTACAGGTGTTTAAAAATAATAAGCCAGGAGGAAGCAAATGTTAGCACCATTTGAGGAATGAGAAATTGTTACGCACCTGGCTAGCTGTTAAAAATAAGTCAGTTAAATATTTGTTATTTATTGAGGCTCATTATTTTATAGTCATGTAAAAATTACTGCCACTCTTTTACTCTTTCACAACAGAAAAGATAAATATAGGTTGACACTGTATGTTGTTAACTCTGAATAACATTCTAGAAAAGTAAAATGTTAGCAGTTACCTGTTTCTGAAGGCAAGGAAAAAGGACTGCAAATGCACGAGATCTCAATGTTTTAACAGAACTTTCAGTCATGTCATTTTCATCAGGTAATATGTCCAATTTACATATGTCTTCATAAGCTATTTTTCTTGATCAGGTCCTCCACATTAACTTCTGAATAAGTTTAGTTTTTCAGACAGTTGCCCTTACATCAGTCAAAATCATGGTATTATTAAATGATAACTACTGTCTGTTTTCACTTAAGTTTTTTGTTACTGTTGCATATGTCCTCATCCCATTTCAAGCTAGTACATTACATACATTGTCAGACTGGTGCTCCTTTTACCAAGAGAATCACTCTTCTTAAACATAAACTACTGTGTTTCTAGTCCTAAGGTGGTCTTGCCCCGTTTTTGAATATTTCTCTTTCTTAGTTTAGTAAAAAGCAGAACTTCCAGTAGGACTCTGGCAAACTTTATTCTTTTTAATTTGTAGACTTCCATTAGAAATAACAGTTACAGATTTTTATATAAACATATTTGGCCAAACTGTCATAAGGTGCAACAGTTTTAGTATAGTTACCACTGTACTGTGAGAGTCCACAAATTCTTAGCCATAGTAATCAGTCATTTGGGGAATTATTTTCTGCTTGGAAAAAATGAGGTTGTGGTATTTCGTTTACATACATCAAAACCCAATCTTTCATTTTCATCTGGTTGCCAATTTGACAACCCTACTTGAGATAAGGTCCTTGATAGGATTTCTGTGTGGCTGCCTGCTAAGTCTTTGTTTTCCTTGGGAAGCTTCAACTGTTCCTTTTGGAGAACAGAGCTAAAACACTTGTGTTGCTTAATCAGATTGGCTTGTGTTCATTTCTTGAGGAGTCTTTTCAAATACAAAAGTACCATGGGTCAATAACTAGTAGAAAATATGAGTGTAGTTCCAGTGAAAGATTTGTATTTAAAGGTATTTTATCACTTAAACTTCAAACTTTTCCTCACCTGGTAGTCTGATTCACTCCCACAGCCGGGAAATGTGTATTAAAGTTGTGTTGAAGATTAGTATCTAAGGGTATTTATTAATTCGGGTGTTTACGGTGATGTTAGATACCAAGGCCATAGAGGGTGAACAGTCCAGGCTCTGCAGGGAGGTAATGGCCATGACCAAGGAGCTCGAGTCAATTCTGGCCAAGATACAAGCCCCTGCCAGCTGAGACTTATGCTCCCATCTCACAGCAACTGAGCCTCATTAGGGAGATGATACCAAGCAGATGAAGAAGCAAAGCAGATACCTGCTCATATGAGAGAAAGGAAATATGTACAAAACAAATAATATAAAAAGAAGGCATCACAGAAATAACTTCAATTTAAAATAATGTATTTAAATTATGGTTCCCTTCCATCTGTTTCAGGTCATAGCTTTTCCTTCTCCTTACATCCATCCATCATTGTGTTTCACCTTCTCAGCCTTTAAGAGCTATTCTTTGATAGTTATTCCTCAGGCTAGAATGCAGACGTAACATCGTCATTTGTTCTTGTCTAAAGTGTTCTTTCAAGCTTTCTTGCTGTCCAGATTCACTGATGTGACTAGTTAAGCACTGTTTGCTTAGCAGTTGACTGGGCACCAATCATCTGAATGGCATTTTAAAGCGTGTGTCTGATCTGAACTTTCTTAAAAGGGAAGCAGTGACTGAAAGATATTTAATGTACAAGTAGTAATGGAGATTAAATATCTAGTTTAGTGACTGTGATCAGTGAAGTCCAAGCCATGATGTTAATAAGCTTTAAACCACCTATTTCATTGCAATACCTGTCATATAGCTGGGAAATGGTTCATGTTCTTAGATGAAAATGAGCACCTTCAGAAAGAGGAATAAAGGTGATCTGCTGTTGGCAATCTTGACTTGGGCATAAGTCCCTTATAGCACTGGAGAAGTAATTTCCTGACTATCCTTCTATATCCTTTTTTCTCGTTCCATTATTGCTACTATTTTGTTCAGTTAAATTGTTTAGACATTCAAACCGTAACTTTTTCTTATTTTTGTAAGTTACACATCTTGACACAAGAAAGATCTGATTGTTGTAGTTTCTTGCAAAGAAACTACTGGCTTAATCATATACAATTATGTCATTGGATCTTGCACATGCATGTTCAGCATTGGACTTTGAAAATCCATGGCAGAAGTGTCATCTAATATGGCAGATGAACGGTCTTTCAGAGAAGAAGTAAAGGTACTTTACCAAGAAGTAAATGTAAAAGGTTCATGTTCAGACGAAACCAATGCAAATTATGTCTTGTTCCTTAAACATAAACTCGGTAGGCAAATTAAAATTAACTGCAATTAAAAATGAAAAGGAAAAGATATAGGGAGAGAATCCTAGAATCTTTTAGGTTGGAAAAGACCTCTGAGAGCATCAAGTCCAACCGATAGCCACTAAACCATGTTCCTAAGCTCCACATCTATGTGTCTTTCAAAGACCTCCAGGGATGGTGACTCAACCTATTCCCTGGGCAGCCTCTGCCAATACTTCACAACCCTTTCAGGAAGAAATTTTCCTGATATCCAACCTAAACCTCCCTTGACCTGACTTGAGGCTATTTCCTATTGTCCTCTTCTCCCAAGCTAGTTGCTTGGGAGAAGAGACTGACTCGCCACCTTGCTATAACCTCCTTTGAGGTAGTTGTAGAGACTAGTAGTAGTGTGTGTGCATGTGTGTGTATACACTAGTTGTGAATGTGTAAATGAAGGCATTGCTGGCATCGGCAGTCTAGTTTTGTTGTTGGGGTCTTTTTTGTTTGTTTAGGTTTTGTTTTAACCAGAGTTTGTCAACTCCACTTCTATCAGAACACAGTGACAGGGATGTTCTTTGAGGCCAGTGACTCAGGATGGTTGAATATCTTTTCTCCCATAATAGCTGGAAGCTGCAATAAATCCTGTAGTGACTAATTATGAAATTATCAGTCTCTAAGGAAAATTTCTTCTTAACTGCATGAGCTGGCTTATTCCCTGAAGGAAGAATGGTTTATATTCTTCATGTAATTACACAAGGGAGTTTAGAAAGTGCTGAAAGAACTACCTTTTTTAAAATAAGTGGATATAAGAAAATTATAAAATCCTTTTTCAGTTGAACAGTAGATGAAAAATAACTAATATGGAAAGCAGATACAAAGTGGAAAAAATATCTTCTGATTTTCTATTTTTATTTCAACGGGTGATGTGGGTTGAATACTCTATTTCAGAAACAGTTCATAAGACTGGGTTTCATACTGACTGCTGAGAATAATAGGGAAAATAAGACAGTCATTTCATGGCCTCTCCCATGCCTAGACCTACACTTACTTAGTGTAACCCTCTGTAGACTTGTACCAGCAGGACAAAAGCCCTTTTCAGCTAATCTGAAACAGCTATAAAAACTCTATTAAGTTTGTAGACAGTAATATAAGTTAATTGAGCATTGCTGTCCCACAGAGACCATATAAAAGCATTACGAGAGTTGAGTCAAAGACCTTCTGTGGTTTTGAGCCTATCAATTTGCATAGCATGGTTCATACCCTGAGGCTGGGCCAAAGTTAATAATTGGTCTAATTAATCACCTACTAAAACTGTGCAGTTATGGCACAGGGCGGGGGGGGGGGGGATGTAAGCAGACAGGGCACAAACCAGTGTTTGACTCCGATCCTGAGAGGCTGCTATTAAAATTATAATAGGAAACACTGCTTTGCTGGCCAGCACTGGCAAATCCCGAGCAAGCACAATTTGGCCACTGCAACAAGCAGCAGATGTTGAATGGAGTAAAATTTTCCAGCTGTTTCCATGCTTAACTTGATGCTACTTCTGTCATTTTATACCCCGGCCCCTTGCTTCGAGGTGACCCTGGGGTATGGTGAGAAGTTTAGTGCTGGAGCAGGGCTGACAGTGTGAGTCTGGGGTGCTTAGCTGGGTCTTGGTCCACAGCCAAAAGCTGATCTTTGTCTCGAAGCCAAGGGAACCTGACTCATGAGCAACACTATAGGATGGAGGATTCACAAGTTTGTGACAGCCAGTCACAGCTGGAAACACCACATGAGCTTGATAACTGTCTGCACTTGTCTGTAAGGATACTTAGTCACTTTAGTTTGGCTTTCATGGGTCTGGTCATTGCCTAGATGGTATTTTAAGAAGGCAATTGAGTGGATCAACCTTTCACACAGAGTAGAATATTTCAACAGGATGATGGAGGTCTGGGGGCCTTTCAGCACACCTCAGTTTTAAATATTCTGTTACTGTTCTGGCACCAGGTACTATCAAACACCAGGATCAGCACGCACACATCCATTCAGAAGTGTCCTGTACAAGCAAGGTCAGAATGACGGACACCTTTGAAAACAGGATCAGTAAACAGCCTATTACTGACTGCAGATGTGATGTTTATGATATGAAAGAGGTATGCTGTATTTAAAGTAGTGGAGTACATTTAACAAAATTGTGTTTGTTTCTTTGTTTGTTTTTAATAAAGTGTCAGATGCGCAGCTTAGAACAGCTTTCACAATGTTTAAGTTATAACTATGATGACAACAACTAAGATTATAATGAAAAAGGTGGAAGTCTTCACTAGGATTCAACAACCACGGGGCTATCAAAATGTAGCTTTGCTTTGCAAAATGTTAAGTTGGCATACATAAATTATTTAGATAATTTCTGAGAGCCAAATATCTGCAAAGGTACTGAGGTTGCATATAAATTCTGAAACACAAGGGATACTGCTGGAAACAGGTACAGAGCCGTAGAGCGTAAGAAATGCAAACTGAATTGCATAGCTTATAGGCAGCATTAAAGAAATGTATCTCAGCTTCTAGTCCGTGAACCCAGACATGTTGTACATTATGCAGACAGCTTAGCAATTTGCATAATTATAAGCTCCCCTTGAAACAGTAAACATTACTGTAGAATTCTGGAATACAAAAAGCAACATTAATAAGCATTTTTGATTTGACTTTTTAATATTTCTAGGGTCTTTAAAATCACCCAGGTTACCAAATAGACAGAAATGAGACTTTTTGAGTGACACATAATCTATACTGGAAAGAAATGAAGTATAAACTTTCAGATTTAATACAGAAAACTTGCCTTGATGACTTTTGAGGCTGATGTTTCTGTTTTAATTTAAGATGCATACTTAGACTTCTCCAAAGAATAATCCGTTAAACCACAGACTGCCAATATGTGAGGGGGTTCAGAAAAGATCATCTTTATTGCTGTAGATAGCAGACAATACGGTTAAGTTAAGGTACTCTGCTGTGTGGCTGTGAAGCAGAGGAACTGAATTAGCAGAATACTAATATTGGTAGTACTTCATGGAAGACTGTAGAAGAGCTCTTTCCAGGGAGATTCAGAGAAGCAATATAGAATTTTAAATATGAAAATGATAGAATTCTCATAGAGGCATGAAAAGAAATTTAATCTTTTTGTTAACAAAACAAGAAGAGAATACTGCACTGGGAATTTTTGTGAGCTTTATATCTGGTTCATATTTTAAAGAAAATCTCGTTTGGGAAGTAGTTAAGGAGGGGAGCTCATGCATTTGTGTGTGTTGGCTGTTGTCCTGTTTGGATTCCAGTATCATCTGAAATAGCTTCAGGTAAATTTGGCTTTTTTTTTTATTGAGGGGATGTGGCTGGAAGGTGGAGAGTAGGAGACCCCACTGATGCAAAGGCTGCAGGGTACATTCAGTCCCTGTGTTAGGCACCAAGTCTAACTGGGAGGCAGCCACAGGAAAGAGCTTTATGGTGGGGGCACTCAGAGCAGTGTTTCACAGAGGTTGCCTCCTGATTCTAGTTCAAGAACTGAAAGATGAATTTTTAGGGAAAAAATATAATGCAAAATGGACTTTTTGCCAAGTCTAAAAAAAAAAAAAAGAGTTCAAAAGAATGTGTGGTTTGTTAGTAACACTGGTGTGTCAGCACTCTGCATATTCTTTTGCCCTCAGCTATTTCATTGCAGGGCTATTGTGTCAGCTTTGAGAAGAGCAGTGATGTGTTTTCATTTACCTCTGTGAGCATGTTGAATCATTCTTTACCGTTCCCCATTCCAGAGGAATAATCTCCTTAATACCAGACTTAAAAAAAAAAAAAAAAAAGGCTTTTAGAAATTAAATAAAACAAACTATCAGACAAACAGAACAAAAACTGTAAGCATCTCTGCAAATGAAATAATTACCCATCAAAGAAAGCTATCTCTAATCTCTTCTAGCAAGGAAATTGATATAATAATAAATAATATGTAATCTTACTTGCTTTCTGTTTCTCGCAAAATGTAAAGCTGCTAGCTCAGGCAGAGAAGGATCCAGTTAATTTCCTATATCCTCAGGCCAATTAGGCAAGTTGAAAAATCAATCTCTGTCAGGCTTATCTGTGGGTATAGGTTGTGGGGTGGGGTAGTGGTTGTGATGGCTAATGGTAACTTGCTTCGGAAAGGTAAGTACATTAATGCTGTATTTTGTCCATCTCTGCAATAATATTAAGATAAGATTTCTGAAATGTTGATTTTAAATACTGTTTTTATAGTATCACGGGAGACTCTATTCTCTCTTATCTCTTCAGAGTCTTCCTATTAATGTAACCAGTAATGAGGTTTACCTGCAGGTGATCCCTAACTGGCTAAATCCACAGTGACACTTGATTTATATGGTAATTTCAGGATTAGGGTGGTGTGGACTAGGAACATGTACCAATATTTGAATATTGTTGCATTTTTGAGGCCTAAAATTGACCACTAGCACAGCCGATAGTTCTTCCCACGTTTTGTGGGTAGTGTTCCTTGCAAATCTTGTATGGGTTTTAAGCTTCTGAGCCATTGAGCACTGGTTAATGCAGATAGTGAAGCTGTAGGGCAGGGGCTATAAAGCTTCCTGACCCCAACAACCATTTTCTAAATTATTTAATGTTACTAATAGCCATATCCTTTTGTAAATCTCTATGTCCCCTGGATTTCACAGACCAAGACCTTATAACACGTGGTGTCTACACCCGTCACTGTTCTGAATCAAAGCTAATCTTATCAGATTGCTGCTATTATATTTTATAATGGAGACCTCTGGGCTCTACTGAAGAATGAGGTTTTATTTGTTCTTTAATAAGCATACATATTTATATTTTCTGCTGAAAAACTTTCTTCCTGTTTCAGAGATGTGCCTATATTGAGATAATGTTGTTTTGGGAATTGCCTCTTCTCATTTCCTCAGCTTGTGCTAACCTCAGGTTCAGCAGCCAGTGCTCACTCTCCTGCCCTCCCACACCTCTGACTGCAAAGGCCTTCGAGTTATTCTGTACTTTGGCAGATTTTTCTCTGAAAGCTTGCAGGCAAGTCTCTCCATGCAAGTGTCCTAATTTGAAGTTATCTAATTCTGAGTGGTCTGAATAACTCTGGGAGCATACTTTGAGTAGTTTTTCTTCCAATTACAAAATTGAAAGTAATCCAGCTTTTTTTTTTTTTTTTTTTTTTTTTGCCACTTGTTTTTGTTAGCCACTTTCAAGGGCTAACAAAGATAACATTTTGCCAGTAATCTACATACTTAAGCAGAGAGTACAAGCCTCAAATTTGCTGAATGACAAATGCTGTTTGTTCTTGGGAGGTGATGCATTTATTCCTGCCTTGAGTTCTGTGCAGCATCACTGTAAACAAACCAATCAACACCATTTTTCTGCCTCAATTCTTGCTTTCAATAAGCATTTTAATTATTTGTGTAGACAACCTGATTGAGTGGTCCAAGTTGTTCAGAGGTGCAGAGCTGTATCTCTCTCTCCATTCATGTACATATTGAGTTAGTGCTTGTCTATTCAATTCTCAGAGACATTCTTTAGGCAAGTTTAGAGCCTTTGCTAGGTACCCAGAGTCTCATTTTGAAATAAACTTTATGTAATGAGTAAAACCAAGGAGACTGTTTTTATTGGTTTAATAGAGTTTATGTGCCTGGATGAAACAATGTAATTAAGAAACAATTAAACAAAACTGGGTGTTTTCTTAAGCATTCTCCGGGGCACTGTCAACAAGTATATTTTCCTGCCTGCAGTCTGTCTGTTACCAGTTGTTACCTTTTACCACAGGTATTCTTTTATTTCCCTGCCCATTGTTTTAGTTACTTCATGGATAAAGAGAATTTAATTTGTCTCAATCTCAAAGCTACTGCATTTTTAAGTAATTGCAACTGATATGGGACTATCAGAGCTTAGCATATTATAATATGTATTAGCTGATCCAGACAGCTCCTGTAAACAACCTCTTTCAGTAATATTTCATTTCTATGCAGCTGGAGGTTTGCCTGAGCATGCAGAATACATATTTTAGCCTAGAATAGTTAAAAATACATTTAAAAAGCAAAAATTCATGAAGATAATACTTGCATAGACTGGATAGTGTTAATGTTACTGTCACACTAAAACAATTTTACAGCCTCTTATTTAAAATTAATTAGTGGATTTGAGTCTTGCAGGAAACTTGTAAATAGGCTATTCCAGATTAGACAGCAAACTGCTAACACTTACTGAAGAGATATTAGGGAGCAGGTAAGGATGGAGTATTTTTCCCAAGCCATAGTCCCTGTGCTTTGTCCTTCTGCTTCTTGTCCTCCCTCCATGTGCAGTGAATCACTTCTTCATTAGCATCCCTTGGAAGATGATTTATTGCTATCCTAAGAAGTGCTCTTTCCATATGACATGTACAGCTTGCTGTTTGTAAAGTAAAATGTGCTTAGGTGGGTGCTCCTCATTATCCCTTTTTACCAACTTAATATGTTACTTTACAAAAAGGCTGCTAGGTAATTCTACTAGGAATTGCTTATAAAAGCAGCCAATGCAGAGAGTAGGGAGCTAATATAGTAATTTTCTACCTTGTCTGGAATTTAATTTGCCAGACATTGGTTGGGGAGTTCTGCAGCTTTCTGAGCAGTGTGGCCAGTAGAGTCTGGGCATCTGTGTGTGTGCACATACATGGTATCAGGCCAAACTCCTCTCTGATTTCTAGTCAGATTTTTTTTTTTCTGATTTTAAAGAAGGGAGTTGGCAAGAGTTGCAAATATTAAGGCCAAATATCCTATTAAGTGCATGCACCTTTTCTTTCTTAATTAGCCTTTTGGGACATTGAGTAAGCCTGTATCAAACCACTTGAAGGACATGAATCACTACTTTCAGCCACCTTTGGGGAAAAGACATATTACTTGCAGCTGGAAATTTGACCTTAAATACTTGTTAAAGTACATAAATCAAATAGGTACAGAAGCTGAAGATGTTCTTATTGTAGTTTTGCAGGATCACAGCCTTTATTATTTGACTTACAGTTGTTCATTTGCTCTTTGTACTTGCATGGTATCTTGTCAGAAGCTCTCAATCATTCACAAGCATTAATTAAACTGTTCACCTTTTTCAAGGTATGTGGAGTTAAATTTGTTTTGTTGAAAAATGAAAGCAAGCAGGAAATAAATTAACATGACTTCCTATCAAACATAAGCTTATTCTTCTTGGAAGATCAGGTTACTGTATGTGCCTTAAAACTGCTCCTCTTTGATGTCTTTTGGGATTGTATCTATTCCATGTTCCTGTGTCAGGCCTCTCTGGGAGAGAAATGGGAACATGTAGATCTTCTCTACAGTGGTCTCTTTTTTCTTCATTCTCCCTCTCTTGCATCTGCTGTGGTTGACTCGCAGCTGGCATCTTGGACACCATTTTTCCCTGACCTGAGAGAAAACAGGTGATGTGACAGCTATGTTACTCCCACAAGTGGTATGATGGTGCCAGGAAATTAAATAAATTGATGTAGACACAAAGAGTGAGAATACAAGAAAAGCAATGATGTTGGCTGAGTAGAAAGTGATGTCAAATTAAAACCATTTGGGAAAAGAGGGGTATTTTCCCTCACTTTGTAATATAATCTCATGAGATGAGACACGAGATCAGTAAGAAAAAACAAACAAACAAACAAAAAAAAAAACCTTCATGTTTTGACTATATTTATGAGGAATAGCAGTATTGTAGCAGAAGTCTAGTCTGAATCTTTTGTTACTGCTTATTGTGAGCATGTTGTTGAGAGTGATCAAAGCAGTAGCAGACAAAACAGTCAGGTTAATGATGAGTTTAATAAAATATTTAAGAAGTCTTTGGTAATGCAATCTGACCCTGAGGACTGACTATTCTAGAAGAACATGCTTCACGTTCTGAGCTGATAGCCTATAGTATTTTGAGTTGTTTAATGGTTTTTGTACCCCAAAGACTAAATAAAATGACAAATACCTAAATTTCTTGTATGGTATGTTTTATTTGCTTTGCTATTTTGGTTAGCAGCAACTTGTGAATATCCTTTCCTGTTAATGGGAGAAAAAAAATATTTTTGGCTCTGTACTGTCTTAGGGCAACATTAGTATTGAAACTGCCGTGGTTTGTGCCCAGGAGCTTGAAGCAAGATAGGTTGAAATAGTGCCTGTGTTGCACTTGCTGTTGTGTTACTGTTTCCAACACTGTGAAGTAGTCAACAGGAAGAAAGAGAAGATATTTTTTTATAAAAAAGAGCCTGTCAGAGGAAATAGTATTCAAGAATTATTCTTCCTAGCTTTTTGGGTCTTAATAAATGAGGTAAGAGGGTCTTCTGAGAAAACTGCATTTCATACGCCTAGTAAAAGTCATTAAATAGTTTCCTGCAAAAGACTGTCTCCTTGCAGTTGGATTTTTTCCTTACATTCTGATTCACAGTTAAAAGCTCAATGAAATCAATTCAATGAGATCAGAAGGTTTTTGTTTCTGGTCTATATGGTAGCACTAAAAGAGAGAATACAGCTCCCAGGCAAAGGCTTATCGATAACTACCACTCTAGAACTGATCTGTGGCTTTTCACCTTAAATTCCATGGCAATTGCTAAATAATCATTTTGCAGTATAAAAGAGAAAAGAGTTTGCCTTCTCTGGTAATAGAGCCAATATCTTCTTCAGACTATCTGATTCTTATTAAAACCCTTTCTTTAAGACTGAAGATACCCTATTTCATCCCGCACTGCAGAACCAAAACCAACCAACCAAAGAGCAAAAACAAGAGAAGCAGAAGAAGCAGGAAAAGCTGCCCCTGCCCTAACATTGGTCTCTCACAAGCCAATTAAGACTATAATGGAAGCTGCCACCAGCTTCTGTTTTAACTTGGAGCTACCTGAAGATCCTCTCAGCCAAGCTTTCTACCTCTCTGTAACTGAAGCTTTTGGTAGCTGAGGGCATTCATGCTTGATGTGAAAAGCTATTTATTTATTTATTTATTTTAAAGTCCACTCTGTTTGTCCCTAACTTCTGCCATTGCTACCTGTGAATCTCTTGAAGGAGTGGGGTGGTTTCTGAAGGTCCAGTTCCTGAACACAGTTGAAATCTCAGTTTTGTCCACAGCAACCAAGTAAGCCATACATAATTTAAACACCCAACCTATTTATCCTACTACTGCACATGATCGTGCAGTCATTCTTGATAGATGAGTGCTAGTGATTTTTGTTACAGCAGTTTTAAAAGCTGCTAACCTCAGCTCTGGGTCACTGGAGGGTAAAGGAGTCAGAAGGGAGGGTCATTGATGCTGTCCCAGAGCAGTTTCCTGGTTGGAGCCAAGATCTAAGTCGGTGCCCCAAGGCACTGGAGGTGTGGGCACAGACGTGTTCAGTGATGAGGAGAGGTGGCTTCTGGCAGAAGAGCTGGGCAGAGTGCTCGGGGATGTGACCTGCTGAATCACGACTGCAAGATCTGCCATTTTTCAATCAGTCTTCAGCTAGGATATGCGAGTAAAATTGTCAAAGTACCTATTGTAATTTGGGACTTTTTCCTCTATGAAATCAATGGCACAGGTTCATAAGATGTGGCTGGTATGCTCTGGCTGGCATACAATTCAACACGAGTCCTGTCTGAGGCGAAGGCTGCATCACAGCCATGTTAGCAGGCACTGAGTCCAGACCATTAAATCTCATGTCTCAAAGGGGCTCATTAGCTCAGGCTCGGTGCTTTTAACCACAGATGCACAGCTTTCTGCTTTGGAGTTGATTCACATCTAGTCAGCTCAAAATGTGGGTTGAGTGAACTTATGTCTGCAGACAAAATAATAAGTAGGCAAACCACAGAGCCACATTGGCATGTCTGACACCATTCATCTTTGAGACTATGATGCTCTGCTGACTTCAGTAAGAAAAAGTTACCAAGTCTGATATTTATTCACGCTGCTATCTATTCAAGCAAATGTTGATTCTTAAAGTGAGACAATTATTTTGGGAGCTTTTTTTTTTGTATGTCCTAGGACTAAAGAGTACTTAAATCACCCTAGAGAACTTGCAGGTGCTTCTCAGCTTATTAACCAGAAAACTGTTCCCAAAATATTGATTGTCTGAGGCCATAATAGTAAGATCCCAGCTAGAAAAACTTAAAAGACACTAGCAAACTCTGAGTCTTTGCAAGTTTTTAAATCCTTTCTCTAGTAATGTTTGGAAGTTGAAGGAGGGAAATGCTGCTTAACAATAAAATTTCTTCTATTTCCACTCTGAGTTCATTGTCCTGTTTGTTTCTGTGGACTTAACTATGAACAATACACTTATTTTTTTTAAGGAAAATGAAATACTTTCATTCAGTGTTTGGCAGTAGGATTCAGCAGGGGAACATCAGCTATGGATTTTATTGTCTCTGGAATGTTGACTATTGTGATTTTTAAAAACAAAGAATGAACTTTGCAATTGATATTTAATTTCTGTAAATAAGAGCCAGTCAGATGATGTTTTAAATGTTTGTTACTCTTTCACTTACCAAAACTTTATTCTTGAAAACAAAACTGTGGTGTTTTGAAAGAAGCATTTCTAGATCAATTTTTTTAAGGCAAAATTTGTTGCAATGCAGTGTTCTCAGCTAGCTCCTCCTTGTATTGCAGAGATGGTTTTTCAGGTCAACTTATTTATTCTTCTTTGGGTGCTTGATAAAATATCCATACTTATTTTATAAAATGTTGATTGCAAAGGGAACAGTACTTTGCAACAAAAGATATCAGGGATACTCTTTGCATTTCTGATTTCTTATGACAAAGATAGGGTAGTGAAAGACCCCATACATCCATTTAGATCATTAATTATTAATATCTCCATAAAATAGCCTTCATATTTAACAGCTTGTTTCAGTTACAGGTATAAAATCTTGCAGTTTTTAATCACTGTTTCAACCACTTGGATCAGACAGAAAGAAAAGTTCCCCTCCCGCAAGATGTTTTCCATTTACAGTCTTATTGTATGTCTTGAAAGGTTTTTAAATACTGAAAGTCCAATTCATGGAAGCTAAGATGGAAATTCTTCCTCCTTTATAAAAACAAACTCTGATGAATATTTTTTATCTGTTTAATCACATTTTCTTATTAAATAAGATTCTTTTTTATTTTAGTGCATTTTTTGTTTATAGCTTAACATGCATTTGGGACTCTAAAAATGGACTGAATTAACTTTCAGAATTACTTAAATCTATTGTCATGTGATATCATGTGATATCTCTCTTGTTAATGATTTTTCAGCCTCTGTTTTTGTGACATAGTCTTCACACATTGTGGAGCTGGCTAGGGAGGCAGACCTTACACTTCAAGTCCTAGACTCCAGACCACAAACTGAAAGTTGTGCTTGGCTGCTGCTTTGGCACTGCTGCTTACACATAGCTCCCTCTTCACGCACTGCTGGAGTAGCTGAAGGAGAAGCACCAGTGATTACATGCTTGAGATCAGTGGGTGCAGCAGGGAAGCTATCCTTTACAAGGACAATGAATACCCCTCACCACTTAAGTTGTAGCATTTCTGGGAGAAAGTCACTTTTTATTCTTCTTCCTTGTACATAATTAAGTTCTGTCTCATATTTCTGGTTTCAGACTTTACCTGAAAGCAACAGAACAATGAGAAAAATGAGAACACAAACATGTGACTTAAGACAGGAGAAACCACTAACAAATGGCAGAAGACTTGTTCCTGGTCCTCATTTCCCAGGAGAGAACTTTTCTGATATGGGGGAGTGGTACAGAATGACACTGAATCACACATTCTGGAATATTGCTACAGCAAATTGGTAATGCAATCCTTAACTTCATGATTCTGTAATCCTTTCATTCAGTATTTAAAAGTAGGTTAAAAGAGTATTTTGCCAAGGCATGAGAACTCTTTTTAATTTAAAGTCTGCAAATTAAACTGAACTCCAGAACAAACAAGGTCATTATTATAATTATGAATGTTGAGCGAACTTCTCTATCCTCAGGCCGCTTGATGTGAGATTCCTCACATATACCTTAGGCATGCTGCTCAATGTATCTGCTTCATGGGTAACCATTTCAGTCCTCTCTAAAATGTTATTATAAATCAAGGTGGGTTTCAATAAAACTTTTTCCACTCTCCGAGATTTTAATATTGCCAGGCTTATCCCTTCACCTTTCAGTCAATTATGAAAATCAGCAGAAGGAGGAAAGTGTTGTTTATGTAATGAACAGCTTTTAAGTACATAGAACCTATGTGGCATACAAATATTACAATACTTACAAATTCAATACATTCTGCACACAATTGCTATATTAAATTAAATCACTAAACTCCATCTGCAGCCAAATTCTCCAGATACTTTGGGTCTCAGCATATTAAAGAGCCTGCAGGTGTACAAATAAGCATTCACAGTCCATACCAGATGTCAATGTCTAATTACAATACATAATTTTAAAGGGTATGCTCTTGATGCTATTTGCATTTTTGACAAAAGGACTGCCACTGTCTGTACAGCACATTGCTGCTTTTCATTATCAGTATGCAACAAAAAGATTTATTGACAGAAACTGGAAAAAAAAATATTAAACTACTAAAATAATTTCTATACGTAAATATAATGTAAGGACTAAATTAGATACAAAGGTTGCCACCACTTTTTCAAATATCAAAAGGAGCAATGAGAAGCTGCTGTCTCTATCCTCCCTGGATATGAAAAATGCAAGACCAAATAGTACTTAAGTCATGCACGTGATTATTATGGACAGTGGGAAAAAGAAACACATCAGTCATGCTCTATGTCTTATGAACTAGTCCTTTATGAAATTCCAGTATTTAAAAGACTGAAAGCACTATGTTTTTATTTTTTTAAAGAGAGCTCATTTAACACAACATCAGTTAGCTCAGAACAGGACAAGCACTATTAACTGTTTTTAGACAATGATGAGCAAACAGTGTAGCATACCCAAGAAATATATTATGATAGAAGAGTTCTCCATTCTTGATACAGGGAACCTAGTTACTCCCCCCAATATCATTTAAGATTTCACTCATAATTTATTCTTGTAAACAAAACAAAACAACCTTAGAAATATAAAGGCCTTTGAGCAAACATTGAACACTGAAATGTGTAACAATTCCAGAAACACCCTATTTTTCATCTTGCAGAAAGACACCCTTGTTCCTACAATCTACATGCTAATGAAAACTGCATTTGGAAATCGGGAGGACTATATCCTCAAGTATCAATGTCGATATCAAAAACAAAACTAAATCTAAGATCCTGTCTCTACAGCATAAGTAACTGACAATAAAACATGCGCATGGCTAACTGAATGTAGGCTAGACACTGAGGGTGCTGAAGAGGAGCTATTCCATAAAGCAACAAGACGTAGTGGGATTGGGTATTCTATTTTCTCCCTTTCTATTTTGCAAGTCTCGGTCAGGATTTTCTATATTTTTATTAAATTATTTTAACCAGCTATAGAGATCAGTGGAAAAAAATGGGTTAAGAGCTGGCTGGATGGCTGGGCGCAGAGGGTTGTGGTGAATGGAGTCAAATCCAGTTAGAGGCTGGTCACTAGTGGAGTCCCCCAGGGCTCGGTACTGGGGCCAGTCCTCTTTAACATCTTTATCGATGATCTGGATGAGGGGATCGAGTGCACCTTCAGTATGTTTGCAGACGACACCAAGTTAGGTGCATGTGTCGATCTGCTCGAGGGTAGGAAGGCTCTGCAGGAGGATCTGGATAGGCTGCACCGATGGGCTGAGGCCAACTGTATGAAGTTCAACAAGGCCAAGTGCCAGGTCCTGTACCTGGGGCACAACAACCCCAAGCAGAGCTACAGGCTGGGAGATGTGTGGTTAGAAAGCTGCCTGTCAGAGAAGGACCTGGGAGTATTGGTTGATAGTTGGCTGAATATGAGCCAGCAGTGTGCTCAGGTGGCCAAAGGCATCCTGGCTTGTATAAGAAACAGCGTGACCAGCAGGTCCAGGGAAGGGATTGTCCCCCTCTACTCAGCTCTGGTGAGGCCGCACCTCGAGTACTGTGTTCAGTTTTGGGCCCCTCACTACAAGAAGGACAGGGAGGTGCTTGAGCGAGTCCAGAGAAGGGCTACGAAGCTGTTGAAGGGTCTGGAGAACAAGTCTTACGAGGAGCGGCTGAGGGAGCTGGGACTATTTAGCCTGGAGAAGAGGAGGCTCAGGGGCGACCTTATCGCACTCCACAGGCACCTTAAAGGAGGCTGTAGTGAGGTGGGGGTTGGTCTTTTCTCCCATGTGCCTGGTGACAGGACAAGGGGGAATGGGCTTAAGTTGCGCCAGGGGAAGTTTAGGTTGGATATTAGGAAGAACTTCTTTACTGAAAGGGTTGTTAGTCACTGGAATGGGCTGCCCAGGGAAGTGGTTGAGTCACCATCCCTGGAGGTCTTTAAAAGACATTTAGATGTAGAGCTTAGTGATATGGTTTAGTAGAGGACTTGTTAGCATTAGGTCAGAAGTTTGGACTTGGTGATCTTGGAGGTCTCTTCCAACCTAGACTATTCTGTGATTCTGTGATTCTGTGAAATAGATAAACCAACACAAATCTGATATATATATATTTTCAATTATTTTAGAGTACAGACAATTTAACTACCTTTATTTTTAGAATTTAATTCTGTTACAGTGCTGTGACTCATCCATTCACATTCAATGGAGGAGGACTTGGATTGACATAAATACATCTTTTCTGCCTGTATCAACATCATTGTTTTAATCCACAGTACATTTCATCTGGAGAGAAGAAACTCTGTTACCAGTCTTAGAAGTTTATAATGAGGTACAAATGCTTTTTTTTTTTTTTTTTTTTTTTTTTTTTTTTTTTTAAATGGAATTTTTTTTAAATTTTTTAACCATTTTAGAAAAAAAAAAAAAAAAAAAAACACAATCAACAACAAATTGATGAGGCAGATTCAATACAAAATGCAGTTATGGTGTTAAGTTTTATATAACAGCTGCTCCTTTGTGCAGTAAAAACAATTATACTATGAAGACGAATGAATAATGTTTACACTAGTAAGACTAAAAGCAATTAATCTAAAGGCAATATGGTGGCATAGAATGGATTCTGGCTTCTTGCCACCATGAGCAAGAATGGAGTTCATCCAAATAATGATAATTGTACAGCCTTTTTTTTTTTTCACTGGAGTGGAACTTTCCATCACATCAAGAATTGGGTCAATGAGCATTTGAGAGAAGTCATCTTTTTTTCCTCTTGGAAAACATACATGCACTTAAACAACTAAGGACATGTTTCGCATCAGCCAAAAATGAATGCAAGCATTTCTGCACTCCTGTTTACGAGGCTAATAATTTTTGGCATTGTATTTCTACTGCATAAATGAATAAATAGTGATAAGTGGTATCAGAACATGCCACCATGATCTGACTGGTAGAAGGTCTATGAAGGCAAATCTAAAGAGTGCTCGGCAGACTACCTTTTTCAAAAACTAATTTCTTGCTTATAAATTAGAACCATGGGTCATTAAGTTTTCTGCACTAAATATAATGCTACCCAACTAGACAACCAAGGCAATGAGCCATAAAGGACAAACTGCATTATGTATTTTGCTAATTTCAATCTGGAAAACAAGAGAAACCTTGCTGACTAGCAGTGATTTTGTTTTGTATTGATCTGCAGTCATGTAATCCAGCTATAACATTGAAGGGAATGTTCCTTGTTACTTCAAAAAGGAAAATCTCCATATTTTCTGTGCAGATAACCTTACATCCATTTTACCCTGTCCTCATTTCATCATGGACTTATGTGCACTGTTGAATGTACTTGTTTCAGCTGAGATAGAGTTAATTTTCTTCTCAGTAGCTAGATATGGTGCTGTTTTTTGGATTTAGGATGAGAGTAATGCTGATAACACACCGATGTTTAAGCTGTTGCAGTGTCCCAAAAAACTGAGGATATTTCAGCTCCTCCTGCTGCCCTGGCAGTGAGGAGGCTGGAAACACACCAAGAGCTGGGAGGGGACAGGACCAGGACAGCTGGCCCAGGCTGTCCACAGGGACATCCTGTACCATGCAGCATCAGGTGGGACAGTAAAACTGGGGAGATCTGGGGTGAGGCAGAGGCTGCTGCTCAGGGTCTGACTGGGCATCAGTCAGTGGGAAGTGAGCACTTGCTTTGTGCATTGCCTGGTTTGTATTTTTATTTGTCATAATTATTATTTTCCCTTCTTTTTCTGTCCTATTGGACTGTCTTTATCTCAGCTCATGAGTTTTACCTTTTTTTGGGTCTTGATTCTCTCTCCCACCCTACTGCGTGGGGAGGGGAGTGAGTGAAGGGTTGCATGGTGCTTTGCTGCCCACCAGGTTAAATCACAGCACTGAAGTACCAGGTACCCATCTGAAGGACTGAAAACACTCCAGGAAAATGAATGTGTAATAATAAGAAAGAATTTGTAGCCTTATTTTAACCTCTTTGCAACCCCGTATCTCTTCCTTTTCAGAATATATTCTAACTCTTATGCAGCCTACAACAGTCCTTTCTATATAATCTTTTGCTAAGTCAAGCTTTGCTTGCAGCTTTTCAATAGTTACTCTGGTATTTTCATTTCCTTGTAACTGCTTTCCTCACCATGACATGACAACCTCATTCCTACCTCCTTACCCAAGGGACATGCCCAAGGTGTCTATCACAGAGACTTGAGTTCTGGTCCATACTGTGCTAAACATCTCTTTACTGTCAGGTGATGGATAAAACACACTTTGTATTTTTCTAAAATCCTGTATCCATCATCACTTTCTCTAAATTGAATTATTTATTAAAGTAGAACAACATGAGCACTATGACAAGTTTTTTGAGGAACTATTATTAACTATAAATTTTTAGTATGCCCGAGGGCTTCCCAACATTTTTTTTTTTTTTTTAGGGGTCAGCATCATTAGTTTACTTTTTTTTTTTCCCTCCTGATAGCAAAATATTCATCTACATTTAAAATTTCTGTGACAGTTTAAAAAACATTTTACAGTATTGAATTTTAAAGGGCCATTCTGAGCACATTCAATTATAATATTCCAACTCCTACCTTGTTTTTTTTTTTTTTGTTGTTGTTGTTTTTTAAATGAGGACATCTTGACATAGTATATAAATTACAGGCTTGTCTAGTCTCCATCCTTCATCAAGTTATGTTGAAAAAGACAATAAATTCTTAAAAAAAGTTCCCACACAAACTGTGGTAGAGGACAGCAGAAGGAATTGTTTGTTGTGGTAATTTACTTGAACAGGAGAGTGAATAAAGTTTTGTTTCAGACAGCATTTCTCTGTAGAAGGTGTTCCAAAGTGAATTATGAATTACTGGGTTATAAAGCAGCCTTACAGAGGAGATACTGTGAACTGTAAGATGCATTATAAAGGCTCCAGAATGTTTTGTAAACTAGACATGGGAAGCTGGCTGCAAAATTGGAAATGCTCAGCTTGAAACGGAGAATAAGAAAAAATTGTGGAAAGCATTAGTGAAGAACTATAACAGGGCTTGTTGGATGAAGGGTCATATAAATGTCAGTGTAGGAACTTTTAGTTTTAATGTTTGCCTAATTACCCCATTATGTTGACTGATATGCCATATTCAATTGAACCATCAGACCTTGAATAAATACCATTAGGTTTATAACATTTTCCTTGAAGTAATGCCAAGAGGTTCATCAGTCTTGGTCTGTCATGGGGGACCATAGGGCAACTGCTTACTCTAACCTGACCACAGAGAAATGGATTAAGTAACACTTACTGAAAGTCTGCAGCTAACCTTAGGTAGCTTACTTTTGCCAGAAAATAATCATTATATATAATAATAATAGTAGCATTTGTCAATCAAAACTGAGGTCCCTTAGAATTCAGAAGGCTATAAGAAGTTTTGTTTTTTTTTTTCTCCTTCTGGAAAGGAAAGAAAAAGCAGTATGTTAATGTATGTCAGTACACACATGCAATCTCTCAGACTATTTTAATCTCTATTTTGATCATTTTTCTCTTCCAGGCCTAAAAAGATAAAAGGGAAAGCTTATATTCACACATTTGAGATGTGACCATGCACTGTAGCCCCAAACTGAAAGCATCTCTGTCTTCTTTTGAATAACTGTTGTGGTTTAACCCAGCTGGCAGCTAAACACCACATAGCCGTTTGCTCACCCTCCCCTCTCCCTCTCTGGGATGGGGGAGAGAAACAGGAAAGTGAAGCCTGTGAGTTGAAATAAAGACAGTTTATTAAGATATAATAATAATAATAATAATAATAATATGTACAAAGAAGTGATGCACAATGCAATTGCTCACCACCCGCTGACCGATGCCCAGCCCAACCCTAAGCAGCCGGCCCCCAACCCCGGCTAGCCACCCCTATATATTGTTCAGCATGACCCCAGATGGTATGGAATACCCCTTTGGCCAGTTTGGGTCAGCTGTCCTGGATCTGTCCCCTCCCAGCTTTTGCTGCCCCCCCAGCCTGCCCGCTGGCAGGACAGAGTGAGGAGCTGAAAAGTCCTTGGCTTGGTGTAAGCATTGCTCTGCAGCAATGAAAACATCAGCATGTTATCAGCACTCTTCTCATCCTAATCCAAAACATAGCACCCTACCAGCTACTAGGAGGAAAAATAACTCTGTCCTTAGTGAAACCAGGACAATAACCAATCCCAGAGATCTCACCATGTCAAAAATCAGCTCTAATCTCCATAATCATGCAGTAGTAGGCATGGACAAGACACAAGAACAGCCTCCTACTCAGCAACAAGAATCCTGCACCACAAACCCAAATCTGTCACACTGCAAGACCCTTTCCCTCCTGCTGTGTACATACCCCTTTGCTGCTGGGAGGGAGCCTGAAGCACTTTTACCAGGGAGTCTTAGTTCTCTGTATGGTATGGACTGGTATGGACTTTGCATGTTTATTTGCTCACCCTCGAGCATCTGATTTTTTGGATTTGTAGAGCAACAACCTATAAGTTTGCAGTTCAAATGTATAACCTCTTTTTTAGCTTTGTATCATCTGGAAGGACTTACACCCAGTCCCTAGTTCACTTGGTTTTAGCCTCTTTATCAAGAAAACTCCATTCTACTTGCAGACTTGTTGTTTGCTTTAAAATAAATAAATAAAATAAAATAAAATAAAATAAAAAAGGCACACATTGCAGTAGTGTCATGAGTTTGTTACCCTGAAGTAATTTGGCTGGACAAATGATGTGAATCTTGAAATAAAATTAGCATCAGCATTATAGAAGTTGATACAGGTAGGAGAGACAAGAGTAGGATTGGAATAGTAAAAAAAAAAAAAAAAAAAAAAAAAAAAAAAGACATACCCGAATAGCATCACATGTGTGCAAACCACATAGAAAAGATTTGGAGGGACCCTAGTCTTGGCAGCATATTTCGAGCTGACAAATTACCATCCTGGCAGATATGATCTACTTTTATTGCTGGTCAAAAGCAATGACTCTAAACACTACTTCATAATTGTTCATTTGGCAGCACTATCACTTGGAGAATATTGTACAGCCTTTCAGTATAATAACAGTTATTCACACATGCAAATGCTGTATCATTAGTGCCTGGTTAATAAGGAAATCTTGCCATACTGTTTGACCACTGGACATGATTGAGTGGCATTGAATTCTTTTTGTTTCATTTTCTTTGCCTACACATTTATGAATGGTAAATACTCCTTTTCAGTTTCTTGCCCTTTCTTCAGTAGTGTTAGGTTCCCCAATTCCATTGAATTAATTAATTAATATGTCATGATCAAGTTTTCCCTCAGAATTTTTTTTTCCCCTGGAAATTTTGAAGACTACTAAAGTAGTTGCAGTAATCAAGTAGGAAGGCTTTACTTGGCTGAGAGAGGCTTTGCTTTGTATTCTGCAAGTCCACTGTGTTCTGCTGCCTTTGTAGAGCTGCTGTCAAAGGAAATCAGCATAAGAGAATTCTCCTTATTCTCCTTATTCAAATTGTATGACTATCATTTCTTCATTTTCGTATTATTGCCCTCTGCTATCTTGAGGTGACAACTATATGTCCTTGAGTATAATAATGGGAGATGAAAGGTAAAAGTGTTTGTTTTCCTAACACTAAAGGAAACTCTTTCCTGTTTCCTAACAGACCGCCATTTGGCAAACAATGCTTTTAAGTATACTGCTGAGAAAATTAGTATTTTTTTCAATGAAAAATGTGGAAAAAATAATTAATATAAACTCTGTTTTTATTTTTGTTTCCCAGCTGCTGTATTTTATAATAGCATCAGAAAGAAGTGTTTGGCTTTCTCCTTTGAGTATTGGTACAAACTGTCTCATCCATAGGAAAATAATACGCCTATCACTATTAGTCTTTTGATCTCCTTGTTACGTTACCTATATCTGCAGGAAGAAAGCATAACAAGATTAGGAACTTAGGCCTTGTTTTGTCATAGGTAGGATGATCCTCCCCACCCCCAGCAGAGGCCCTGACAGCTCCCTTCCAAGAGTATTGCTCTTTTTCACTTTCTTCAATACCCTGTCATTTGTTCAGCTAATTGGGCAATTTTAACTAGATCAGTCAACTTGTTCTGTAGATCTGCCTGGGAAGAGTAGAGGTAGATGTAGGAGTGCAAACTGGAACATATCTGATTTTGTTGACTTTAGCCCTTGATTTATTGTTTGTTATTGTATAATTGGGTTTCAGTTTCTGTCAAACCAAGTGCTGTAAGCCAGAGCCACACATGTACAAGCAAAGCAGCGTTTCAGAACCAAAAGTACAAAATTTGTCCATCTTTCAGTTGTAACTCCTTCCTCACATATCAAAGGCTTATGGATTAAATAATTGATTAATGAAGAAAAATACCCATTTGAATAACTAACAGAAATGCAGTACCCTGTTGCCAAAGCATGTAATGAGCTACTGAAAGAATAAATAAATAAATAAATAAATAAATAAATAAATAAAGGAAGCCCTCTGTGATCTCTGGATATTGCAATGTAACGCTGTCTGTAATAACACAATATTAATTAAATGATGGTGGAATCACAGACAGCAACTGCTTAGCAGAAAAATTGTCTTCTCATTTCCACTTGGCACTGAAGAGATTCAGAATGATTTGCTGTGCCATGAATGAAACAACAAACTTGCATCTCAGACATCAAAAAAGGGCAGAAACAGTTTTATTCCAGGAACAGCTATATTTTCATCTCATATACAGTCTCCTTATTGCACAAAGAAAGGCATATCTTTTGTCAGATAGACTAAAATATGGTATGACCACAAGGATAGTCTTGTCTCATCACTTAATATTGTTATTTTTGCTCATTTGTAAGTACAGGATACAAAAATGAATGGGCACCTTAACACCAGTCCATCATGGCTCATGAGAATCTGAAAAAAATGCTTTTTAAATAGCCAAAAGTGCTTGAACGCTACTTAGTTTCTTTTGTCAAGTTCTCCTGTCCAAGCTGAACCCACTGACTATGAATACATAGAAGACATGCTGATCTCAGTAATGAGAGATCAGAGAACATAGAGCCAGCATTGAAGTAGATGAAGTCCTGTATAAAGCTGAGACAATAACTCTATGTGGCTGAAGTGAAATGCTATTTCTATATATTCCTTCATAATAAAAGGTATAGTAGTGCCTCCTTTTGCCTTATCTTGGAATTTCTAGGGATCTCAAATTGCTAATTTAACAGTATAGTGATGTAAGCAAGGGTTAAACAAATATAAAAAAAATTAGCTTAAGGGCTGATCTGGTTCATGGCAAAAATCTTTCCACCAAAAATATTGATTCATTAGAGTATGTTAGTGTAGGTGAAGTCTTCCAATATAGAGAGCAGACCAAATGTAAAGCATGATTAAACCAGTTTCATAAACATCCCATGTAGCTTCAGAAGGGAGAGGTAATCAGAGCAGAGCTGCCCTGCAACATGCTAGAAAAATGTTCAAAACAGTAGAGAACAAGAGCTGTAATCCAGAAAACATCTCATTTTAATAGGAGAGTTGTCATAAACAAAAAATGTAATGCTCATACATGGAAGAAGAACAAAAAGGAGGAATCTTATTATAAGTCATGATAAACTTAGAAGAGATGCTCAGCAGTTAATGACTAGCTAAATTGTTTTTTGTTGTTGGTTTTTTTTTTTATTCTAGAATTTTAAGGGAAGGGTTGCAATAAGTATATTTGTTATTAGTCCCTGTTGGCATACTTGGAATAGTAAGTCATGCCTAGATCTCATAATCTAGATAGGTAGCTTTAAATACACGACAAAGGGATGCAGGTCATGTCACAAGCCTGTGGCAGAATGAATCCTAGAAAAGGTCTCCCAGTGAAGACATCAGTTTTACACTGACTTTCCTACTGCTGCCAGGAGGTATGCGTGAGAACAAGATGCCATTAACAAAAAAGGTGCATGTTTTCATGATTAGATCACCCCCTTGAGAACGGAAAAGATAAAGGAAATCTATACTCATCTCTAAATCTTATAAACTTAGTTTTTTTCATGTGTGTTAATATAAATCTTCTAATTACAAATGCATTGCTCTCTCTCCCATTGAACTGGAACTATTTCAGGAAAATAAATGGGCTGGCAATGGGAACCCAGAGTTAAAAAATGATGTTAGAATCAATGGCTGTGAGAAGAAACCAAGTCAATTCTTGCTAATGTTTTGTGTCTTTATTTTTCAGATATCTTTTTTCTTTTCTTTTTTTCAAATTTCCTATTCCCAACAATCAGTTTTTCTCAGCAACTTTATTAACGTGCTTAGCATTTCATTTCAAAGAGTAGACTTGTACCTTCTGTGTTGCTCTGCCTCCCCTGAGGGAGTTTGCCTTGCCCAGCCTAAACGCAAACTTGTAGTTAATGTCAGCTTCAGCATCACTAGCAGCTTTGATGGTCTCTGGTTTCCTTCAGCTTCTGTAAGACTGCACTTCTTTCACCCTCCGGGTTAGCGGTAGCTCTGAAGGGTCATGGTTGCTATAAAATAACTGGCTGGCCAGCTGAGTGCCTGCAGGTCAGTGATTTCTCCACAGGAACATTGATTGACCTATGGTGTATGCTAATGTGAGAACATGCAAAGCCTCTGGCTACCAGTAATGAAAAGTTCATTTATGTAATTGGCTAGCATAACATACTTTGTGCAGCTGTAAACCTGGGTTTGACTTGGGATTCATGGTCCCTGTGAGATAGAAATCCACCTTGTCTAACTTTATCATGTGCTACACCAGAGTATTTTTAAATGTATACCTGTGTCAGTAGCTTCAACTTTGTTCTTCGGAGAAAAGATGTTTAACAGTTAAAATGTTTAACTCCTCCTCCTCCCTTTAAAATCCTGGTCAGGTGGGCAAATGGAAACTGGCATGATTGACCCCAGAAATACGCCATCTCATCTCCTGTTTCCCTCAGCAAGTAGTTCAAGGCCTCCATCGGTTTGACAGACTTTGGCAGGTTTATGGCCTGCACAACGTGTGTTTGTACAGGTCTTGTGTAAAGCTGAGTACAGCATTGGCTGGAAGGAGGGAAAAGGCGGCACAGCCTCCCATGTCATTTCTTGCTGTACTGTCGATCCCGTGAGTCAATCCACTCCAGCTTTCTAGCTAGTTCACCCTTTGTGTGAGTTATCCTTCTGTGTCACCGAGTGATATTTCAGGAACCAAGTCAAACATTAAAAATAACTACCTCCTATCATTTATTTTTATGAATTTGTATTATTTTAGGCAGCAATTACTGGCTGACTCAGTCACTGTCAATGGAGAAGTGTCATTTTAAGTAACTCAGGCCAAGATTTGAACAAGAATGAGGCTATTTGATAAGATGTCTACAAGTGAAGGTTGTAGCATTGTCAGCGATGACATTATATGTTCTATCATGTCCTGTGCAAACTGTCTAAACCTTTAAACAGGGGCTTTGACAAGATGAATCACTTATGTCACATGAAGGGATGGGTCAGAGCTAGGCTGTAATAATAAATGGAAAGTTCAGTGGGCTTTTATTTTGTAGAGCCTTAAATCGATTTGAAGGATTTAAGTAATAAATAAAAGATTTCAGGAAAATTGTAGTGTAGCTTTTTTCACTAAAAAAATTGACTTCAGGCCTTGAAGAGACATAGATAAAGACATAATTTTAATAATTCTGTGTGCTATGCAACTTGTCTTTAAAAGGCTGGAAATTCTAGATATCAATATAGTTTAATGCATGTTTCTGTACTGATTAAAAACATCATTAGGTTATGGTAAAATGTGTAATGTTGTATACAGTTATAAAGGTAGAGAGAATCACGTCCTACACTCTTCCTGTACTTGTTCTCTAATTGGCCCAAACATCTTTATACTATAAAACTCTTCTGCTGATGAAATAATTTCTCAGCTGACCCCACCAATCAATTATTTCTTCGTTTTTTGATCAGTCAGTAATGGCTGAAGTGCAAGCAGAAGTAAATGCATAAATAAATGGCCTGATTCATGTGTCTGATCTAGAGACAAAAACAAACAAACAAACAAACAAACAAACAAAAAAAAAAAAAAACAGTGTACCAGATGATAAAAGCCTTCTGCTTTGCAGAAAGGCAGCTGAACTTCACCCTCCGTGTTCAAAACGATGCTAGGTTGCAGAGCTAAAGCTATGTCCAAAGTGAGTGGAATTGGCCTGAGGGAGGGTGCAGCCATGACATGAAAAGCAATGTGAAACAGCTTTTCACAGAAGTGGAAGTCTCTGAGCCATTAAAGTTCTACCTCAGCTACCTCAGGTCCAAGCGTTACCCAGGTATGTTCTGTGCAAAATAGTCTGTGGGAAGAACATAACTGGCAAAAAAAAAAAAAATAAAAATTAAAAAACATTGAGAAGCTGATGGGAAAGAGGTAACAAAAAATAACAAGGTGTGCACATTTAGCCAGTGCACAGGAGTTACAACAGCCATTCATTTGTAACCGTTCATATACAAACAGATGACAACAGTTATTTACTGTCTTTGTTAACAGCTAGGGAGCTTTCACCTTTTTCCTGTAGAGTGAACCATTCTTTTCTAACTGTAGATGTGGTTTAATAAATTGTACTTCACTTGGATATTAGAATGGCATCTGATGTGCTTTGCAAAGCATTCTCTTTACAAGGATTTTAAAACCTATTTTTATATTGTTCTTTGATGCAAGAGACTTTTTTGCACCTAGCTCATAATACATGAAAGGCAAAAAATATAATAATAATTGCCAACTGAGAACATTCAAGGGGAAACGACAGGTTCTTCCCCAAAAAGAATATGAAGGTTTTCATATGGATTTATACTCATGTCTTTTAACAGATCTATCTTGTATTAAAGGTTTTACAGGTAATATGTGTGTTATATCAGAATACACTGTCAGACACTTTGAAAGATTCTTGTCAAGTTATCATCACTTTGTGAAAAATAACAAAACAGGGGTTTTTTTGTTTCTTTCTAAAGGTAATTCATAAAAATGTCCACCTTGATAAATCTCCTATAGAGGAAGAGTCTTTAGTCAGGATAACAGTGACCAACTTCTGTGACAGTCACTCCAGCTGACACACACAAAGAGTGGAGAAATAGCTGACAGCGCCCTGGTTTACAGTCCCCACAGCTATTTTTCACCTTTCCTGTCTGCTGTGCCTATTCTTGTCTTCTGGGATGGTATATGTTGACTTATGGCTGCTGTGTTTCTTGAGGTGTCTTTTTTCACTCCTACTAGCAGAAAGCACTTGTCTTTATCTTTGGGCCATCCAACAATAGTTGTGATAGTTTTCAATGTTGTTGTCTTCCAAGCCTCATCTAAAGAATGGCTTCATGTTCTTAGGTCTCTCTCTGCCTTAAAGTTTATTACTTCTTTTTATCGTAGAGGAACTAAAATTAGCTGAAATGTATTATTCTTCTGCTGATGCTCCAGGGCAGAAGCACTAATTTCACTCTCTCCAAAGGCTTCTGTTACACATCCCTTGCTTCTGTTTTATCCCCTCCTGCACCTGGGGTAGCCTAACCATGGCCTGCAACCTTTGGACAATGTCATTCTTTGCCTTTGTCATTGCCAATGTCATTCTAGTTTTGCCTTTGCTGCTCAGTCTCATGAACAAATTGTCAAATACCCTGACGTGGAATGAGGCAACAAGGTAGCCTCTTCTCCATACTCCCTTGGGAGGCCTCTCAGCAGTGGTCCTGAAAGCATTGTGCTGCAGGAGAGGAATGCAGCTCTGGTTTGTGTTGATGGCATCTACCAGAACTGCTCCCCGCCTAGCATGACCAAAATGGGAGTGATGTACCTTCATATGATCACAGAATCACAGAATTTCTAGGTTGGAAGAGACCTCAAGATCATCGAGTCCAACCTCTAACCTACCACTAACAGTCCCCACTAAACCATATCCCTAAGCTCTACATCTAAACGTCTTTTGAAGACTTCCAGGGATGGTGACTCCACCACTTCCCTGGGCAGCCTGTTCCAGTGCCTAACAACCCTTTCAGTAAAGAAGTTCTTCCTAACGTCTAACCTAAAAATCCCCTGGCGCAACTTAAGCCCATTCCCCCTCGTCCTGTCACCAGGCACATGGGAGAACAGACCAACCCCCACCTCACTACAGCCTCCTTTAAGGTACCTGTAGAGAGCGATAAGGTCGCCCCTGAGCCTCCTCTTCTCCAGGCTGAACAATCCCAGCTCCCTCAGCCGCTCCTCATAGGACTTGTTCTCCAGGCCCCTCACCAGCTTCGTCGCCCTTCTCTGCACCCGCTCAAGCACCTCAATGTCCTTCTTGTAGCGAGAGGCCCAAAACTGAACACAGTATTCGAGGTGCGGCCTCACCAGAGCCGAGTACAGGGGGACAATCACCTCCCTAGCCCTGCTGGCCGTGCTGTTTCTTATACAGGCCAGGATGCCGTTGGCCTTCTTGGCCACCTGAGCACACTGCTGGCTCATATTCAGCCGACTGTCCACCATCACTCCCAGGTCCTTCTCTGCCTGGCAGCTCTCCAACCACTCATCTCCCAGCCTGTAGCTCTGCTTGGGGTTATTGCGCCCCAGGTGGAGGACCCGGCACTTGGCCTTGTTGAACTTCATGATCTGTCTAAACAACTGACTATGGAAGTTGCTCCATCTTAAATATTTGAGGGTCCAGAACAGCAGATATGTTTGGTTTTGTTTTTGTTTTTTCTCACATGGTTGCCTGTCTCATACCTTGCATTTACTGACTGTCCCATTTCATGTTAACAGACTCCTCCTCAAAATGTCACTCAGGTGGGGATCTAGATCATTAACTAGTTGTTTAAGCCCTGATGATGTTTACTCCCTATTCACAGTTGT
Source organism: Heteronetta atricapilla (assembly GCA_011075105.1). Lineage (NCBI taxonomy): Eukaryota > Metazoa > Chordata > Aves > Anseriformes > Anatidae > Heteronetta > Heteronetta atricapilla. The sequence goes on along the minus strand of CM021743.1, from coordinate 1,133,160 downwards.
GAGGGTGATTATCCTTTTCCCTTCCCAATACAGAAAATTTGCTGAGCTTTTGCTGGAGGTTTACAATAGTGTCTGCAAAAAAATGAAAATCAAAGAAAAGCCCCTTCCATAGAAACTCTTCCTGCCTCCCTGCCTTGTGCACGCTCTCATCTGTCCTGCTCTTTGTAATAAGCCTCAGGCTGGTGAAATCCCAGGAGATTGGGTTGCTCAGGTTGAGGTAATACTGACTGCATAGTTTGCCAAATTAGTCTATAATAATTCATTCTTAAACTGGTCTGTTCTCATAGTTAATTTGGCTGGCAGAAAATGAAGAAGGTATTTTTGCAGCGTATATACACTATATGAATATAATTGCTTGGAAGCACTGCAGACTCCAGGACTGATTTTTTTGTTGTTGTTAAAAAAAAAAAAAAAAAAAAAAAAAAAGTATTTCTAATGAGCTTGAGGCAGGCTATGCTGTTGGCAGTTGCCTGGGTAACCACAACCAGACCTGGATCATTCTGTGGAGGAATATACACTAATTCTGATATTTGGTCTCCACCCTATTTTATGGAGATAAGGTCAAAAATATGTCTTTAAGCATGCCCCTAGTGCATGCATCAGAGAAAATGATCAAGCTATTGATCCCTTACACAGGAGACCTGTGTAAGACTGGAATAGCAAGGAGCTAGTTCCCTTTGCTTCTGCATCTGATTTCAAATTCTGTCTTGCAAGGACAGAAACAAGTTACAGCATCATGAGTGTCTGAACTGAGTCTGGATTTTCAGAAGCAGTTGTGAACCCCACAGATAGGGATGGCAACATTTATTGTATTTTATTATTTTTTTTCCATCCACACAAGTCAAAAGGTCCATAGACCCCAAGTGGGAACCCAGGCTTTCATGGCCACGAGCCTGCATTGCTGAATGGGGCTGACCCTGCAGAGCACTCAAAGATTTCAGTTAATACAGACAATGTCTGTCTGCTTTCACAGTGCTGCTTTCTGCAGGGAACATATCATCTCTGTGCAATTCAATGAGCTGCTTGAAATTCCTAAATTACTTGTGTCCCTGTAACCTTGGAGACTACATTCCTCCTACTGCTACAGAAAAATTGTTGGAACCAAAGTTTAGCAGCCTTTGGAGCATACTGCAAGGTTGATTTATCTGGAGGTTTGAAAAAGGGAGGAGGTTTGAAGGTGAAAATGGGAAGGTGGTATAGCACACCTCTTAGGTGTGGTAAATAGAAAGGGAAATCCAATCCCCAGTGTTGAGATATATTGCTTAAGGCTTGTATAAATACAAAAGAGAGGTACTTGTAACTGTAGTTAGAACATGCAGAGGATGGATTATCAAAAAATCCACCTTTCAGCAGAAGGCAGAAAAGATGGCTAACAATTAAAAGAAACAGTAAGGTAAACTTTACTTCAGCTTGTTCCTTTTTTGATAATTTTGTCTAAAATTAAGGGTAGAGTATTAATAATTATAAACATGCTGTTTTTCCTGTGGAATAGCATTCACAGGAAAATCATTATGCAATTAATGGTGGAATAGTTATGCTGCTAGAGCTTGAAGGGTAAATCTCCTTTGCTGCCAAATAGACAGAGAAATCCTGAAGTTATTGCTGCCTCTTTCTGCTGTGGGATGTTTTGAAGAGGTCTGGGAATTAAGAATATAAAATGGATTTTAAAATACTTCATTTTTTAAATGGTACAAGGGATGAACACAGAACCTGAGACTTTTCTTCTGATTTAAGCCACAAGTTTTAAATCTGCTACATAAGATCCCTTTTCTCTAAACAAATCCAATGAACTGTAACTCTGAAACATCCTTATTTACAGCCTCTCTAAGCTTCTCAGTCTGTCTTTTAACCTGGTATTTTTTGTTAAGTGCCTTTTTCTAGCTGCACCTGTAAAACTGTGATTGTGTTTTTCAGGTTATTTTAGTCAGGGAGCTTGAGGACAGTCATGCCAGATAACATGAAAAAAATGTATTTTTTGCAGGAGGATGAACAGTGTCCATATGACACAAATCTACTGAGACACAAATCAGAAAAACAAAGGAGCATCACTGCTGTCATCTTTCTTCCTACCTAAGCACATGTAATGGGGTTTTTGCTTTAAAAAATATATAAATAAATAAATAAATATATATATATATATATATGTATGTGCAACACAGGAGCACAGATGGATACATCAACAGATGACCACAAAAATGAAGTGACAACTGCTTGGAAGACTATCCTGTTTGCAAGTTTGCTTTTATTGATCTGAAGCACCTTCTTCCTCTGATCTTCTGCATCTGGAGAGCTTGAGTACTAAAGGAACTACTAGGGAGCACAGATTTCACAGAGAAAATAGGAAAAGGTTGGGAAAGCTGTTGCCATTCTGTATGTTAGTTTCTCATATCTGCTGTTTTCTGAACCCATTGGAGAAAACAGAAAGACGTGAATTCTAAATAATCCCTAACAGGTCATCAGTTCTCTGCAGAGTGTGACCTAGAAAAACTTCTGGAAACCCAACCTCTCTCCTTTAACTTTTTTCTAAGTATATTTGGGCTCCTCTCTGGTGTATGGTGGTGACTGACTAAGGGATTACAAATCTTTTCAGAAAAACTCTATTCCTTGGGAAGCTAGCAGATTGTCAGGAACTTGTTTTAGACTCCATTCTGGGCTCTTTTGAAAATCTGCCTGGTTTCTCAGCAAGAGTCACATGTTGCCAAGAACACTTGAAAACACAGCCTCAGCTATAGGTTGCTGGTCTCCTCAAATGCCTGGCTCTGCTAAAACCTGATTCACTACAACCAGTACAGCAGACAAAGATAGGCCTAGAGATACCCTGTGAGCTTCTCAGGCAGCTCTGAGGCTGACCTATGGCATCTGTAGCTCATCCCCAACACAGACTTCCATCCATGCCAAATGATGCTGCCATTTGGTGACGCAGTTCCTTAAGTTCGTAAAAAAGAGCATCTGTGCAGTCATGCTTACTGAGTGACCTAAGCAATATTTGACCCCTAGATAGCATGTGCTAGTGTTTCGTCCAGGGGGGGATCT